>PVJH01019775.1:0-42030 GCA_004026705.1 Nesogale talazaci
ATCCGGCACTGTCTTGCAGCTTCTCTGAGTTTTTCTCCTCCCTCACCCTCTCCATTTCCTGTTTTCCTTCGGTTGCCTCCTGGTTCATCGGCCCGGATTACGGGTGGCCCGTCCCTGCTCTCCCCCCTCCCCCCCTCCCCCTTCCCCCCCCCTTCCCCCTGGGCACGAACAGGTTAATGAGCTCCGTTTACCAAGTTCTCCGATCCCTCTGGGGTTTCCAACCCCATCTGGCAGGGGCTGACCTTGGCCTTGTCCAATCAGAAGGGGTGCAGGGGGTGTGGTCCCCTTAGCCTTCGCACCGTTTCCGGAGCACACTGGGGAGGGCGGAGCCTGCCGCCCCTCCCCCCCCTCCACCCTGAGGTTGGAAACAATGCGCCAATGAGCTCCCGGCCTGCAGCTCTTCGGCCCTCCCCCGGGGGTTGGCGACCCGCCAAGTTAACCCTTCTCTCCAGGCCTTCTGGGCCTGCTGCAGCTCCTTGGGAGAGGAGGGGGGCGTGGAGCCACCATTTGGGAGTTGCAGGATTGCCCACCCCGAACAGTGCGGGATAGTTCTGCTGCGTGCGGAGCAGGCTTTTCCCGAAGTCTGAAAACAGGAACTGGCCGCCCCAGCTGTGGGTGACGCCGCCGGGGGCACCTGGGCCTTAGGCTGATTGGCCAGGACGGAGCCCAGAGTGATGCCCTTCCCGGGCCGGGCAGAGGGGCAGTCCTGTGTGGGCCGGGGTGTATTTCTGGAGTACCTTGGACACCCCTGAGAACGAGAGTCGGGAGAGGGGGAGACCAGTCTCAGGCCGGAATTGCCACGGGGCTTCATTTTCCGCCTGCTTTTCTGACTTGGTTCCTTCCTGTCTGTCTCCCAGGGGAGTTTGAGGAGGAATCGAAGCAGCCAGGGGTGTCGGAGCAGCAGCGCCACCAGCTGAAGCACCGCGAGCTCTTCCTCTCGCGCCAGTTTGAGTCCTTACCGGCCACGCACATCCGGTCTGAGCGGGGCAGGGGGCTGGCACCGGCGCGGTTCCCTGGAGTCTTGGGGGTGCTCCTCACCCCGGGTCTTCTGACTACCCACCCCACTCCCCTGCAGAGGCAAGTGCAGCGTCACCCTGCTGAACGAGACAGACATCCTGAGCCAGTACCTGGAGAAGGAGGTGAACAAGGCGGCTGCTTTGGGAGAAGGGTGGGTGCGGGGAGGGAGGTGAGCCCCCCGGAGGCCAGTGGGGACGAGGGCTGAGGCGAGGCCCCCGGCTGGCAGGCTGCCGTGTACGGGGACCTGACCCCTCCCAGCTTGGGGCTGTCTCTTGGCTCACGTTCCCACGCCCTCCGCCAGGACTGCTTCTTTTACTCCCTGGTGTTCGACCCTGTGCAGAAGACACTTCTGGCTGATCAGGGCGAGATCCGAGTTGGTTGTAAATACCAAGCTGAGATCCCAGACCGCCTGGCGGAGGGTAAGTAAGCAGCAGGGCAGGCTACCGGCTCTGGGGGGAGCTCAGCTCAGCTCAGCGGCCACGTGAGCCTGGCAGCCTGTGCCTGGCCTACTGGAACCTGAAACAGAACAGCAGGGGACGGGGAGTGGGGAGGTGCTGTGTCTTAGGGCTGCTGAAGCCCTATTCTCTCCTCGCTCTCCCCAGGAGAGTCCGACAACCGAAACCAACAGAAGATGGAACTGAAAGTCTGGGACCCAGACAACCCTCTCACGGATCGGCAGATCGACCAGTTTCTCGTGGTGGCCCGGTGAGGGGTGGGTGGCGGGGAAGCCGGGTGGGAGGAGGTGTTCGCAAGGAGTGGGCCCCCTCTGAGAGGCAGACTTGGTTCTTTTCTCTTGGACGGGGGGCGTTGGGGGGTGTCCTCTTGCTCCCCCGGCTCCGTTGTTCAGCCCCCTCGCCCAGATGCCCGCCTTCTCTTGATGTGTCCCTGACTGTCCTAGAGCCGTGGGCACCTTCGCCAGAGCCCTGGACTGCAGCAGCTCCATCCGGCAGCCCAGCTTGCACATGAGCGCCGCCGCCGCCTCCCGGGACATCACCCTGGTGAGCAGCAGGGGGCCAGCGGCCTTTGCCGGGACCGAGGTGCCTGGGGACAGAAGAAGAGAGTGTCACCAAGGAAGCTGGGGTGTTTGGAGAGCAGCAGAGACGGGGGCCCGGAGGTCTCACTCACTCGATGATCAAGTACCGCTCTTCTGCTTTCTCGGCAGTTCCACGCGATGGATACATTACAGAGGAACGGCTATGACCTGGCAAAGGCCATGTCGACCCTGGTGCCCCAGGGGGGCCCAGTGCTGTGCCGGGATGAGATGGAGGAGTGGTCGGCCTCGGAAGCCATGCTGTTTGAGGAGGCCCTGGAAAAGTATGGGAAGGACTTCAACGACATTCGCCAGGACTTTGTACGTGGACGGGGCGAGGGAGGAGAGAGAGAGAGAGAGAGAACGAGAGAGAATGTGTGTACCTGATGGAAGGGAGTGAGATGGCCTTTGCGTGTGTAGTTGTAGAGGTATGGAAGGGGGAAAGATGGCAGATGTGTGTGTGATATGGAGGTGTGTGTGTGCGCGCGCGGGACCCATGCCCAGCTCACCACCTTCCCCTCCGCCTTCATAGCTACCCTGGAAGTCCCTTGCCAGCATAGTCCAGTTTTATTACATGTGGAAAACCACAGACCGCTATATTCAGCAGGTAAGGGCGGCCCAGTGGGGGAGAGGCAGAGGCCCGTGGAAACGGCCTTTTCCTACTGGAGTGTTCTCATCTTGTTCCTTCTCCCCCTCCCTGCCTCCCAGAAAAGATTAAAAGCTGCGGAAGCAGACAGCAAACTAAAGCAGGTCTACATACCCACCTAGTAAGTATGGGGCGGCGGGCAGGCACTGGTGGCTGTACGCAGACAAGCTGGACAGAGGTGTTCTCCCTTGACCAACTGCCTCCTTCCTTCCCCTGTCGCCCGCCCCGTCAGCACAAAGCCGAACCCTAACCAGATCATTTCCGTGGGCTCCAAACCAGGCATGAACGGGGCTGCATTCCAAAAGGGCCTCACCTGCGAGAGCTGCCACAGTGAGTCCCCGGGGGAGCGTGCTCCCTGGGAGGCAGCGGGAGGTGTCTGGGGGTCTTAAGCTTCCTGCTTCCCTACAAACCTCGCCCCCCCCCCCCTGCTCTGTCAGCCACACAGTCAGCCCAGTGGTACGCCTGGGGCCCCCCCAACATGCAGTGCCGCCTCTGCGCTTCCTGTTGGATCTACTGGAAGAAGTATGGGGGGCTGAAGACCCCAACCCAGCTCGAGGGGGCTGCGCGGGGCACCACGGTAAGGATTGCCAGGGCTGGGGAGAGAAGGAGACAGACCCTTCGGGGATCCTGGGGGTGGGGTGGGGTGGGGTGTGTGTGTGTGTGTCTGTCTGTCTGTCTGGCAGTGCTAAACACGGGAGCTGCAGTCCTCTCTGCTCCTTCCTGGTCCCCTTCTCCAGGAGCCGCACTCCAGGAGCCATCTGTCCAGGCCCGAAGCCCAAAGCCTCTCCCCGTACACCACCAGCGCCAACCGGGCCAAGCTGCTGGCCAAGAACCGGCAGACGTTCCTGTTGCAGACCACCAAGCTGACCCGGCTCGCCAGGCGCGTGTGCAGGGACCTGCTGCAGCCCCGGAGGGCTGCCCGGCGGCCTTACGCCCCCATCAACGCCAACGCCATCAAGGCCGAGTGTGAGCGTGGCGTGCCAGTAGGGGCGGGAGGGTAGGGCATGGAGGCTTGTGACGAGCTCAGACACGGCTCCTGGTCCCCAAAGAGGCCAGGGCTGGAGGAGCCCCGTCCGCAGCTGTAATCTTCTCTCTCCAGGCTCCATCCGCCTTCCCAAGGCTGCGAAGACGCCGCTGAAGATTCACCCTCTGGTGCGGTTGCCCCTGGCCACCATCGTCAAGGATCTGGGTACGAGCTGGGGACTCTCTTCGGTGGGGGGGGGGGGGGGCGCCTCCCAGGCCTTCCGCTATCAAGAGCCTCCCCTCTTCCCTGCTTCATTCTTCCAGTGAGTTCTAGAGGCGTCCGTTCACCTGATGGTGCTTTTGGTGTTACTCACACCCCCGTGTGTGATTTCTGAGAGTCGGGGCCAGCTTGCCAGCCCACCCCATCGCGGCTTCTGGTGCTGGCCCAGGAGGGAGACAGGGTGTTTCCCTTCTGTCTAGGGAGAAAGCGTGACTGTACCCCTAGCGCTCTCTTTTCCCCCCTGGCAGTGGCCCAAGCACCTTTGAAACCAAGGACCCCTCGGGGTACCAAGACCCCTATCAACAGAAACCAGTTGACCCAGAACAGAGGCCTGGGTGGCATCCTGGTGAAACGGGCCTATGAGACAGTGAGTAGACTGTCCGCACCCCATCGGCAGCCAAGCCAGAGGGGGGTGGGCTTTGTTTCTAGGTGGTGTCTGAGTGGGCCCCTCCCTCACTGTGTTGGCCCACCCTTTTCCAGATGGCAGGGGTAGGGGTCCCCTTCTCAGCTAATGGAAGGCCTCTGGCCTCGGGGATCCGTTCAAGCTCACAGCCGGCAGCCAAGCGGCAGAAACTCAACCCCGCCGATGCCCCCAACCCTGTGGTGTTTGTGGCCACAAAAGACACCAGGTAGGAAGCCTGCCAGGGCAGTGGGCAAGAGGTTCCCGCAGGGGCAGGGGTCTGGGAGAGAGGGGTCCGGGCAGGCCTGGGTGCAGGGTGAGGGTGCCAGGAAGGTTGCTGCGGGGAAAGGTGGGGGTTCCTCAGCCTCCACTCCCCGCTCCTGTCCAGGGCCCTGCGGAAGGCGCTGACCCACCTGGAAATGCGGCGAGCTGCCCGCCGCCCTAACTTGCCCCTGAAGGTGAAGCCCCCACCGATGGCAGTGCGGCCCACAGTGACCATGGCCACCCCCTCCCACCCAGCCAGCACCAGTGAGCCCATCGTCCTGGAGGACTGACCGACGTGGCCCAGGGAGAGGGCAGCCAGAGGGAGAGGACAGGTGCCCTGGGCACCTTCCCTCTAGTGTCACGAGTGAGGTGGAAGGGTGGGAGCGAGCGTGTGGCCCTGGAGGGGCTGGGCGCCCTCTGGTGGCCCCGCTGCTGGGCCTGTCCCCTCCCCACTCTTCTTGCCCTGGTGACGGAGGACTGACTGCAGGGACCCGGCCGGCCGGCCGGTGTGGGCAACAGGGCCTGTCTTGCCCGGTAGGACCCACAGTTTTGGCTTGGACATTTGGGGGGGGGGAGGGGAGGGTTTTTTAATTTTTTAAAAATGTTGCCTCCCTTTGCGAAAGGGGGAAGAGAAAGAAGCGTAAGCAGATGTCAGGTGGTGGCTCAGACCTGATTGGGGGAGGGGGTTACGCACTGCCATGTCTTGTTATCACTTCGTTTGTTTTCCTAACTGGGGGCTTCTGGTCCTGTCCGGTGTCCGGACTTTCCTGATTGGAGTTTGAGGCCCCTAAGCTGGCATCAGCCCCAGCCCATGCTCGCTCTTTCCTCACCCCCTCCTCTCTGCCTTTTGTACGCCAACTCTCAGAAATAAAGATCTTTTGTCCGTTTTTTAAATCTCGGATTCTGTAATTGGTTCTTTTAGTAACAAATAAAAAGCTGTTTTCTCCAGCTCCTCCGGCTCGGCTGTTCTCTGTGGGGCTGTGGGGGTGGGGCGGGAAGCTCTTCACCAGGGAACATCATGAAGCACAAAGGCGGATGAGGGAAGTACAGATGGGCACAGCTGCTCATGACACAGGAGCTGAGGCGGTGGTTCTGGCCAGCAGGGTGGGGCCCACATTCTCCCCAGCCACCCCCAGACCCCCAAAGCTCCCCTCGCCTAAGTCCAGACACCATCCTGGCTCAGATTCAACCAAAGCAGTTGGGTTGAGCTGGCGCTGGGGATAGCTGGTGGCTTCCATAGCAACTGTCTGAGGGTGTTTTCCTCTCTCTCCCTCGCTGTTCTTTCCCTTCTGGATTCCTATTAACCAGAACCAGAAGGTCCAAGTTTACCCAGAGGCACTGCAGAAGAAAGGCCTGGTGATTCACTTCTGAAAACCTTGACACAGTTCTCTGACACACGTGGGTTGCGGAATCAGGACCAGCCAGGCGATAATTCCTTTGCCCCTTTGTTAAGGGGAGTCACTGAATCCACCCCGCTGCAGGCTTTTTGGAAATGCTGATACCATCGGGGCCCAGCGTTTTGCTGGGCTGTGCCAAGTGAGGCTGGGGAACAAGAATTGGGCAAGGCCCTCCCTGTAGTAGCACCCTTCTGCCGCACTTGCTTTGGGGGTGGGGGGACCAACCACCTTGGCGATTGTGACCTGCTCAAGTCGGGGTGCTCCTTAAGGGCGAAGATGGCGAGCTGTGCTTTGGACGTGTTAGGAGAGGTCAGTCCCTGGAGAAGGGCATCACGCTTCGTGAAGAGGAAGGGCTTGAAAAAGAGGAAGGACATCCCCCACCCCGAGTGACGGTGGGTTGGAACCGACTCGGATGGCACCTGAAAGAAACAACAAATCAAGGTCACCACACTTTGTCAGACCTGCCCCAACGGAATCCATAGTGCCAGCTGCTTCTGCCATCTAAGGAGCTTCGTTTCCTTCTGGTCCCCGGTCCCAGGGGTTTCTCTCCAACTCCTATTCCTTTACAGTCCACAGTTACTCCGGGGGGCGTCCTACCCCTGGGGGGGAGGGCTGTGTCCACGGGTGCAGTACCCCCCCCCCTGCCCCGCAAATGCCCTCACTCAGCTGCCACCGTGGCCAGTTTCCTCCGCTGCTTTCTAAGTGGGCCGCTGGCTCTGGGCTGGGGAGGAGGTGCCACGCCGCCCGCTGCCGCGGGAGGTCAGTGAGGGCAGGCAGGCGTGTGGCTCTGGGGCCGCCGGACCTGGCTGCCGGCCCAGGGAATGTGGAGGAGAGCCGGCGCGGGGCTGGACAGCAGGGCAGCCGTTTGGGGGGAGGCTCGGATAAAAGTCCCGAGACGGTTGGGCTTCGTGGAGCAAAGCTTAGGGTTTACCCCCCGCCCCCCCCGGGGAAAAGTGGGGCGGGGGGCCGCGGGCACAGCTGCACGGCGGCGCGCGACCGCCCGAGAAGCGGACAAGTCCTCCGCGAGCCCACGGGAGCCCCCAGCAGGCGCCTACCTTTGTGGCTGCCCGTGTTAAATATTCAGGACCTTTCAACCAATCAACGCAGGAGCCGCTCAGAGCACACCAATCGGCTCGCCGCATGCAGATAAGCCTCGCAGCTGGGCGGCTTTTTTGGAAGTGGCGCGCCGGCGAGCCGCCGAACCCTGAGCGGGAAGGCGGGGCGTTGCCGGGGGCGGGGCGAGGGGCGGGACTGTCTCCGCGGCAGTGCCGCGCTGACGTCACTTCCCGTCCGACCGGCGGAAATTGCTTCCCGGGGCTCTGCTAGTTTGGAGAACCGAGTACTTTTGAGGACTGAAGCGCCTGCTTCGGTCGTGGCGCGGCCCTGGCGAGCCGCGATGGCGGCGGTGGACTCGGACGTCGAGGCGCTGCCGCGTGGGGGCTTCCGCTGCTGCCTCTGCCACGTCACCACCGCGAACCGTAAGGGCTGGCGAGCGAGGACGTGGGGGCTGGCGGGGTCCCCTCTCTTGGTCCTTGCGGTACTTCGGGCTCAAGGGTCCTGTCCAGTCGCAGCCCCCCAGCCCCGCCACCGCCCGCCCCTCCGTGCGCGCACCCCAGGTCTCCACGGCCAGAGCTTCTCCCCGCGAGTCTCTCCCCCGAGCCGGCCTCGTGCCTGTGCGCTCGCCGCCGGGCTCCGGGGTGGCGAGGGGAGGGGGCGCAGAGACGCAGAGTGGCAGCCCTCCCAGCCCCTCTCCGGCGACATCGGGAGAGCCTTGGCATTACAGGGCAGGCGCAGTTAGGAGCCAGGCACGCCTCCCCGAGCCGCGACTCGCTCGGCAGGTGCCGCGTGGCTGCACGGAGTGCCAGCTTAGACGACAGAGTCAGGGGCATCGAGGAAACCCGAGATTCCTTGAACTTGGCTCCGCAGCGGGCGTGGGGTGAGGCTGGGCGGTGGCTTCTCCTGTGAGGGGGACGCTCACTTGTCCAGTGGGGTTATCTGTCCACAGACTCCCTTTCCTGCCTCTCTAGCTACACCGAAGACACCAACGGGGGGGGGGGGCGCTGAGCCCCGGGGGCGCAGTGGTTGAGTGCGGGACTGCGACCCACAGGGTTGGCGGTTCACATCCAGCAGCAGCTCTCCAGGAGCCAGGCTGGGCCTCCTACTTCCACCAGGACAGTGATGCCCACACAGAAAGAAAGAAGACACCAATTGGGGACACACGTTGAGGACACACAGCTACATTGCAGACTCAAGTACAACAGAAATGATAACGCTGGGTCACACCCCCCTCATTTACCATGTTGTCAGGCTCAGCCCCTTGCTTTGCTCCAGTAATATCCGTGCGAGTAGAAGACTGATGGCTTCGTTTTATATCAGAGGAAAGGCAGGCATGGGAAGGTTCAGGAATTGGCTCAATCCCGGCTGGGATGGGGCTAGGCTGTGTGACTTACGGTACTGTCCTCAGAGGTGGCCCATGGGGAAGCGCCTGGGTCCTGAGTTGCTTAGCTTTGTATGTCACCTGGGCTAGTGTGTGCAGATGATGCGGTCCCTAGCCCCGAGAGATGGCTTCGGAGGTATTTGGAACGCAGTCACTTCTGACAACCACTTGGGGGAACGTACTGCACAGACAGAGGAGGGAAGTAGAAAGAGAGGGAGGGGTCTTGTGTATTCCGGGGCCACACTCTGTATGACTGTGAAGGCTCAGTAGGCCGTCGGTGTGCAGGGGGCACAGGCAGGAGAAGGTCCCCTGTGGAGCCATTTGAGCGTCTTTGTCTCCTGCTTGTCCTCGCAGGACCCAGCCTCGATGCCCACTTGGGAGGCCGGAAGCACCGGCACCTGGTCGAACTCCGCGCTTCCCGAAAGGCCCAGGGACTCCGCAGTGTGTTCGTCAGCGGCTTTCCTCGCGATGTGGATGCCACTCAGCTCTCTGTGTACTTCCAGTCCTTTGGGCCCGTGGCCAGCATCGTCATGGATAAGGACAAGGTGAAAGGGCGTGTGGGATGAGTTGGGCGTGCCACAGGCCGGAAGAGACGGGGGAGGGGAGGGGGAGGGGGTGTGTGTAAAACCGTCAGCCTGCCTTGCCCGTTTCCCAGCATGTCCTGGGCAGGACCCCTAGTCCAGTTTTGCGAGCTCCGCCCCTGGCCCCCCTGGATTTTCTGTTTCCCGCTCGTTGGGAGACTGGCTTATGTCCTTCATCCAGTTCAGCTTCTCTGCACCAAACAGCTGCTCACTGCGAGCTTAGTCCTGGAGCCCTGGCGGCGTAGCTGTTACTCACTGGGCCGCCGAGCGCCAGGTCAGCAGTTTGAAACCGCTACCGGCTCCTTCGGAGAAAGACGAGGCTTTCGCCTTCCGTGAAGAGTTGGCAGTATGGGAAACCCAGAGGCCGTGCTACCCTGTCCGGTCCGGTCGCCACCATGAGTCGGCCTCCGCTCGTCGGCACTGAGTGAGCGCCGTCGTGGGCACTAGGCTCTGTGCAGTGTTGGCGGAAAGACCTGGTGCCTGCGCCCGCCTGTCAAAGCTTACAGTCTGGAGGAGAGAGCAGACACGTGACCACAGGGAAGTGGGGCTTTCGGAGCATACCTCTCCACAAGCAGCCGGGTTGCTGAAAGCAGTCGGCAGTGTAGTAATCCGCCTTGATGGTGACCAAGTTCTCGCTTAGGGGAGCCTGGCCTACCTTAGCTGGTGCGACAGGGCACCCCAGTGGCGCTATTTTCAGTGAAGGCTCTCTCGCTGTCTCCTGGGTCCGGGAGGCTTTGGGTGCAGGGACCTCAGGTCAAAGGATGCGCTCTGTTCCTGTCTCCGTCATGGTGACGGCCAGCCCCGCCTCGCCTGCCCTGGGCTGGCAGAACGCACCAGTCCCCCTCCCTAGAGGTTTTGTACACCTTGTTTGCATGGTCCCAACCTCCACACGAGAAGCCCTGTGGTGCACTGGTTCAAGTTCTCGGCTGGAACCCAGAGGCCAGCAGTTCAAACCAACCAGTCACTCCATGGGAGGAAGATGGGGCCATCTGTTTCCAGAAGGTCGCCGTGAGGCAGAACCCACGTGGCAATAGTGGCTGGGACCATCGCACGGATGCTGTGCACCTCACTTGCCCGCTCAGTAGGCAGCGGACTCCCCTGGGTGGGCCTCAGGCAGCTGGTTTGCATAGCACCACCCAGTCATCTGACGAGCTTGCCGAGCCCGTGGATAGCGAGCGAGGCCATCTAAGAGGGGGGCCTCCAATCCCGGGGCGTTTTCATCCTGCTAAAACGCCCCAGCAGTCACTCCCCCCTTGTGACTCAGGCCTACACCCTGGAGAAACACCTCCTCCACTCCATCCCACCCCACCCCGCTCCCCAAAGTGGCTTTCACACCGTCATCCTCGCTCTTCAGCAGCTCTCCCCCGCCCCCCGATTCATAACAATTCTGCAGGACAGGGTAGAACCTCCCCGGGGGGTGGGGAGGGGAGGGGGTTCCCAGGACCGGAACTGTCCACGGGGCTGGAAAGCCGGGTCTTTCTCCCCTGGAGCTGCTGGTGGGTGTGAGCTGCAGACCTCGAGGTCAGCTTCTCAAGCGTCCCCACCCTGCTGCCAGGACCCTGATTAGCTACGTGATTGACAGACACGTGCTCCCTGGAGCTCTTTCTTTCTTTTTTAATATAGATTTTATTGGGGGCTCTTACAACATTTAATACATCGTTCGTATTAAGCATATTTGTAGACATGTTGCCACATTCATCTAGATTACGTACTTGAACCCCTCGAGCATAAGCCCCTCTTCCCCTCTTTCCTCTAGTTCTTTATTTTTTTAATTCCAACTCCCCATGTTTCCCCTTCCCTCTCCTCCTCCACTATGAACGTCCAATAACTTAGAAATAGTTATTACCTCATCATATCTTACACTGTCTAATGTGTCACTTCACTCACCTACCCCCCTTTGTCCGCACCCCAGAGAGGTCACATGTAGATCCGAGAAATTTGTTCCCCCTTTCTACTCCACCATCGCTCCACCCTCCCAGTGTCACCACTCCCCACTAGTCTCAAGGGATTATCTATCCTAAATTTCCACATTTTCGACTCCAATGTGCATCCACTGGTCTAGTCAAATCTGTCTGGCAGAATTGGGATAATGATAGTCGGTGGGAGGGAGCATTTGAGAACATTTCATTGCTACTGCACTGCACCTAGACTGGCTCATGTCCTTGCTGCAACCCCTCTGTAAGAGGATGTCTCTTCACGTATTTTTTTTTTTTTAAGGCATCACTGCCCTCAGGTGGTGGGAGTAGGAGGCCCAGCCTTTGCTCCGTGGAGCCAGAATGGAACCTCCATCCCAGTGGGCCGCAGTCCTGCGCACAACCACTACGCCACCGGGGCTCAGCCCGTCTCTTCCCTTATTGATGGGCTTTGGGTCCCCAATCTGAACTCCCCCTCATTTATAATGATATATTTTTTGTCTTTGATGGTTGATACCAGATCCCTTTGACACCTCGTGGTCATACAGACTGTTGTGCTTCTTCCATGTGGGCTTGCTTCTTAGCTAGATGGCCACTTATTCACCTTCATGCCTTTTGATAGCCGGGCACCATCAGCTTTCTTCACCACATTTACTTGTGCACATATTTGTCATCAGCGAGCATATCAGGAAAGTGAGCACATAATGTTTGGTTATTAGTTCTTGAAACCTGATAATTGATCCCTTTGGTATCTCTTGGTCCCATAAGCTGGTGTGCTTCTTCCATGTGGGCTTTGTGGCTTCTGAGCTGGATGGAGCTCTTTCTTCACGTTGGGACGGGGATGAGTCCTTGGAAAGAGAAAGATGTAAAATAAGTCTCTGTCACAGAGTTCAGATGCCATGACGTAAGACGGACGCTCCCCAAAGTGAGCAGGTCTGGAGATGAGGACAGGCCCAGGGGTGGCCCGCCACCTCTTTCTGGTTTCCAACCGTTTCATCACCACCCCCTACATCCCCCCCAGAACGACCCATGCATTGTCTTTGCTAGCCCCTCCCAGCCCTAGAACTGCCGTCCATCTCTTCTCTTCGGGGTTTTTTTTCGTTGAACGACAGGTGCTGCTTTGCGCATGTGCGGGACGTTGCATGCGTCAATCAGCACCTCGTTCTTTGGGATGAAGAGGTTTTGACTGGCCTGAAGTCCAGGTCGCCTGTGTTTTTCTCGGGTGGCTTGGGGTTTAAGCATCCTTGGTGAGAAACTGGGAGCCGGCCTTGGCCATTGAGCCCCTTCTGAGCCAGGGACCGGTGTGAGCGAGAACTGCCCTCTCGCGGTTTCCAGACCGCAAAACTCCACAGGGGCAGGCAGCGCCTTCTTCCGCCCTCGGACGGGCTGCCTCGCTGTGAGCAGCCCCGGGTGCTGGGCCAGGGGCCCTTTTGCCTAATACAAAGTGACAAAGATTTACAGCTGTGCTTGCATCTGAGGGGCCCTGGTGGTCCTGTGGGCCGGGATGTTGGGCTGCTCACCGGAAGGTGGGTGGGTCAAGGCCGCCGTGGGAGAGCATTGAGGCCGCCCGCTCCCCTGAAGAGCCACAGCCTCAGGAACCCAAACAGGCACGTCGACTCTGTCCCCTGCGGTAGGGGTTGGCACGCTGGCCGTGGGTTTGGTGTGAGATTCTCTCTTATTTTAAGAGTTATGGTTGTAACTCCTGCCCGTAGGCCTGTGGTCCATTTGAGTTAAGCTTGGGGGAGCGGCGCGGAATTCTTCGGCGTGGCTCTCCATTAGCGTAGCATCTCCGACCGAGAAGGCCACAATCTCCCACCTTGAATTGTGTCGGCACTTTGTCTGCAGTCAGCCTGATGTTCCCCTATAGGTTTATTTCTGAGCACATCCCATTCTCTTGGTCCGAATGCCTCTCCTTGGACCGACCCCACCCTGTCCTGCTGACTGTGACCTCTGCCATCGAGTGGCTTCCCAGGCGCCTCAACCCCTCGTGGGACTCTGAGACTCCAGTCGCCACAAGAGCGGGCGGCCGCATCTCCCCCCCCCACGAGCGGCTGGTGGGTGTGAACCGAGGACTTTGAGGTTGCCAAGCCCGCGCCTAAGTCACATGCCCCCACGGCTCTTGTGCTGGCCGGAGGGGATACCGAGACTGTAAATCTTCACAGAAGCAGACGGCGTCTTCTTCCTCCCTTGGACGGGCTGCCCGTGGTGGCCTCCGCTCTACCATTAGATAGGGTATAGAAGAAGGGACTTTGACTCCCCCCCCAAAAGGAGTCATATGTTTCTTCTGCCTTAAAAACAAACAAAAAAAGTCCACCCTGGAACGCTGCCAGATCCCAGGAGCACGGTGGCCACAGCCCTGCCCTCTTGCTGAGCCGCCTGAGGAGCGGGAGAGTGCCTCTAAGTGTGGCCGCACGGTGCTCCACGCGGAGAAGTTTGCGCCCCCAGGTCCTGCTTAACCAGGAACAGCCAGGCGGGGCGGCGGGTCAGAGGCTACCCGGGCCGAGTGACGTCACTGACAGGAGTAGAGATCCATGAAAGGGGTGGGGAGGGATTTCCAGTGGGAGATTGGGAGGGTGGGGGGTGTAGGATGGGGAGGCCAGAAGTGCCCCGTTGTCACCCAAACAGCAAGCGCAGAGGCCTCTCCTTCTTGAGACCGGCTCTGTCTCAACGCTCCCCGTCCCCGTCCCTGCTGTGATCCGCCAGGGGGTGTTCGCCATCGTGGAGATGGGGGACGTGGCTGCCCAGGAGGCCGTCCTGTCCCAGCCCCAGCACAGCCTGGGGGGGCGCCGCCTCCGGGTCCGGCCCCGGGAGCAGAAGGAGTTCCAGAGCCCAGCCGCCAAGTCCCCCAAAGGGGCCGCGCCCGAGAGTCACCAGCTGGCCCGGGCGCTGGCCGAGGCGCCGGACGTGGGGGCCCAGATGGTGAAGCTGGTGGGGCTGCGGGAGCTGTCGGAGGCCGAGCGGCAGCTCCGCAGCCTGGTGGTAGCGCTCATGCAGGAGGTCTTCACCGAGTTCTTCCCAGGTGAGTGCTTGCCCGGGCACCGTGCCCTTCTGGAGAGGGACCAGGCTGCTCCCAGAAAAGCTTACAGCCTTGGAGACCCCCCGGGGCCGCGGTCAGTCAGAAGCCTCCGGACGGCAGTGGGCTTTCTGGGATTTGCGGGTGCCCTGGTCACGGGCCCCGGCCGCCAAGCAGAAAGTAGGCCCTTTGGCACCCGCAGCGCCTCTTCGGGAGGAAGGTGGGGTGGTCTCCGCCCGTCAGGAGGAGGGATGGGAGCACAGCGGGGCAGTCCCGCTCACGCTCACCCTACTGGCTGCCAGTGAGCCCCTGTGGGCGCCCGAGACTGGAACTGTGGACCGGGGCCCCCCAGGGGTCTCGAACTGCCGACCTCTAGTCCGTCACCACGCCACCAGGGAGGGTTCCTGCTCGTCGGACCCTGGAGGCAGGACCGAGTGGGCAGCAGTGGGTCTGGGGCAGGGTGTGCTCCCACCCCTGCCGCCGTCCCAACTTCCCGACGACCCACGGTCCTCCGCCCTGCACCCAGGTTGTGTGGTCCATCCTTTCGGCTCGTCCATAAACAGCTTTGACGTCCATGGCTGTGACCTCGACCTCTTCCTGGACTTGGGCAACTTGGAAGAGCCTCTGGTGAGTGGCAGGCGGCAGTGGGGAGAGTCACTTTGGGGGGCGGGGGGTTTCGTCTTGAGGCATTGGGTGGCCACGGGCTCCGTAAGGGGGCTCCTGGGGCTCACCGGAGAAACTTGATTCCGGGTAAAAGAGAATGGGCACAGGATAGGTCGTAACAGGGGCAAACAAAGCAGCCTTCACAAAGGCCATATAATTTGGCTTTAATCGTTTTTTCTTTTTATCATTTTCTTGGAGGCTCATACAGCTCTTACCACAATGTTTGCATGCATCCATTGTCAAGCACATGTGTACATTTTTTGCCATCATCACTTTCAAAAGCATTTGCTCGGGCTGAGCCCCGGTGGTGTAGTGGTTGTACGCGGGACTGTGGCCCACTGGGTTGGAGGTTCAATTCCAGCTTCACAGGAGCAAAGGCTGGGCCTCCTACTCCCACCACCAGAGGGCAGTGATGCCCCCCCAAAAAAACAAAAACATTTGCTCTCTGAGTCCTTGATATCACCCCCTCTTCCCCCCCCCTCCTAAATCTTTGATCGTTTATAAATTATAATTTATTCTTTTGGTTTTTTTTTTCGGGGCATCACTGCCCTCTGGTAGTGGGAGTAGGAGGCCCAGCCTTGCTGCTGGAATTGAACCTCCAACCCAGTGGGCCGCAGTCCCGCGCACAACCACCACACCACTGGGGCTCAGCCCTATAAATTATAATTTTTCCGACCTTAGTCTTATATAAAGATCCAAAGTAAGGCGAATTCCGGGTTGTTATAGCTTGGCTTTTGGCCTCGCTTCTCTGCTGTAGAGCGGCTGCGGGGCTCAATGAAGCACAGATTGTGTTTCTATAAAGATCGATGGGAAACCATATAAGAGTAGTCCTGGAGAGGGTCCCTGTGGGGGGTGGGGGGGGTGGGGAACAGCCTCCTCTGAAAGGGTCTCAGATGGTTGAAATAAGAGTCATTTAACCTCAGGCAAGCAGGCGTCACAGGAAGGGGTTGTACAACAGACATGCACGTAACAGGAGGGGGTGGAGCTAGGCGTGAACACGCGGTAGGCACTAGGGGCACACGTGTGGCAGGAAGACACCTGCGTAACAAGGTGGGCGTGGCTCTCGTGTCAAGATGGCCGTCTAGCTGTGGTCCACTCTGCCCCGGCTTGACCTTGGGTATCTCTGACCTCTTCTTTGGCGGCACAATCAATGATCTCTATCAGGAGGGAGTGAGTCTCTTAGGGCCTGATTTCCTTAGATGTTTACCTGCAGGCCGAGCACCTGCAGCAGTTGCCTTCTAAGCATCTCTAGTAGCAGCCGTGTGCTTGCAGGCTGCGCCTTAAATTTGGCAGAATTATGGGGGGAGGGGGCGCCGGGGGAGTAGCTTTTACTGAGGAGACTGTGAGTGGGAGGCGTCTCCGACCCACCATCAGGAAGGCTCTCTCCACGGGCACCTCCCAGACTCCTTCACGTGGGAAGGTCGAGAGTCTGTGTTTCTCCCATGAACTGCGGCTCACCGTTCCCTACGCAGACGTTTCCCACCTCCAGTGCGGGAGGTTCAAGTCACTGGCCTTTCCGCCGGCAGCCGCCCCTTAACCCCTGCACGTACCACGAGGGTGACTGGCTTTAGAACAAGAAGGCTTGCTCTCTCTCCATCCCCGCCCACCTTTTCACACTCAGGGTATCATGCACGCCCACACGCTGCTCACTCTTCCTTCCAGTTCTTGAGCCATTCGGAAGTCGCGGGCACACATGCCCTCCGCCCCCCATCGGCCGGCGTGTGCTCCCCAGAGGCTGGATTCCAGCCCAAGCTCTGGGACGGCCCCCCCTTGCCTCCCCGGTGGCCTGCCGCGCCGCCTCCGTCCGCCTCGTGGAGCTGTACCGTTCCTCGCCTTGCTTTTGTCTTTTTGGGACACGGGGACTGAGACGGACCCAGGCCACTGACCTGGTGGCATCGAGAGGCCCCTTTCAGGGTGAAAGGAGGGAGGCTGTGAGGCTTGGGCGGAGGCCTCGCAGCGGGGCCTAGCACTTGATCTGCACCGCCTGTGAGCTGCTAGAGTCAGTGGGGGCAGGAGCGAGGCCCTCACTCCGACTCTTTCCTGCCCACAGCCAGCTGCAAAGGCCCCCGAGTCCCCTTCCCTGGACTCGGCGCTGGCCTCCCCACTGGACCCTCAAGCCCTGGCCTGCATGCCAGCCTCCCCTCCAGGCTCGCCACCGCCTCCTTCTCCCCAAGACTCGGAAGCCCTGGACTTTGAGACCCCGTCCTCCTCCCTGGCGCCCCAGACCCCAGACTCGGCCTTGGCCTCGGAGACCCTGGCCTCTCCCCAGTCCCTGCCGCCCGCCTCCCCGCTTCAGGAGGACAGGGCCGAGGAGGAGCTGGGGAAGTCCCTGGACCAAGCCGAGGCCTCGAAGGGAGGAGCCATGCTGGAGCTGGTGGGGTCCATTCTGCGGGGCTGTGTGCCGGGGGTGTACCGAGTGCAGGCGGTGCCCTCGGCCCGGCGCCCTGTGGTCAAGTTCTGCCACCGGCCTTCTGGTCTCCATGGCGACGTCTCCCTCAGTAACAGGTACCTGGGGGGTGGGAATGGGTGGGTGTCCTGCTGAGGGGTTCCACCCCCCCATTTCCGGACACTCAGCTTCTGCGTGCCCTTTCAGTGCTGTCTTTCCAAGGCGACATGACTGTCCCCTGAGCCAGTCCTTGGGAATTCATTTCCGAGTTTTCTAAGTGTGCTCTGGGAATGTTGGGATGCTATTTTTAAGGGGCGTGGAAAGGGTTTCCTGGCTGGATACATTTGGGAGGCGCTGAGCTAAACACAAGGGCCTTCTGTTCCTCCTCTCCTCCCCCTCCCTCCTGTGCCCAGCCCGGGCACACACACCAGGACTCCATACAGCTCTCCAAGGCTGGGCCTTGCGTCCTGGCCCCCAGGCCGTGGTGGTCTCGAAACTCGTCTGCTCCCCTTCACGAGACCAATGCTGTGGCCACCACTCGGGGTCCCCCCCTCCTGGGCCCCCCCCCCCCCCAGGTCCCTGTTTTTGCAGGCCTGGAGCGAGAGCCAGGCCGAGCGCGCTGAGCCCTGACAGCACGCTCTCTCCCACCCCAGGCTGGCTCTGCACAACTCCCGCTTCCTGAGCCTCTGCTCTGAGCTGGACGGGCGAGTGCGGCCCCTGGTGTACACCCTCCGCTGCTGGGCGCAGGGGCGCGGGCTGTCAGGTGAGGGCCGGGCCGGAGAGGGGGCGGGTAGGCCCAGCAACCGGAAAGGGGGCAGGTGGCGTCTAACTGGACTCGTTGGCTGTTCACTCAGGGAGCGGCCCTCTGCTCAGTAACTACACCTTGACCTTGCTCGTGATCTATTTCCTTCAGACCAGGGAGCCCCCCGTGCTGCCCACGCTGTCCCAGCTCACCCAGAAAGCCGGTACAATAACTCCGCCCCTCCCCGGCCTCATCTCCCTGCTCCTCCTCCTCCTGGCACACACCCGGGGCTGGAGGGTGCGCGGCCCGGCCCCCCGCCTCAGCTGAGCTGTGCACCTTCCTTGTCCTCACAGGTGAGGGGGACCAGGTGGAGGTGGATGGCTGGGACTGTAGCTTCCCGCGGGACGGCTCGGGCCTGGAGCCCAGCACCAACGTGGAGCCCCTCAGTGAGTTTGGGGAGCTGGGGAAAGGGCTGGTGGGGGCGTTCCTCATAGCAGCAGAGGGGGGACGACACAGGCCACCTGGGAGGGGATAACTCAGCCACGGAGCTGCCTCTGGGGAGGGGGCACAGAGCGGGGGCTTGGCTGCCTGAGCTTCTGGCCACTTCTGGCCACTCCGACTTGGAAGCGAGAGTCCTGCCGAGGAAATGCTCTGCCGGTGGCCTTTCCCCCCCACAAGTCTTGGCCCAGATTCGGACCCAGGACAACCCCCCCCCAGCGGTGCCCCAGGTTGAGGTGTCCCCTGGAGCCGGGGAGCGGCTGGCGCCCGTCCATCTGCAGCCGAGCCCCCAGCCTGTCGGTGAGCCCGGGTCTCCCTCTTCCCTCCCCACCAGGCACCCTCCTCGCCCAGTTCTTCTCCTGTGTCTCCTGCTGGGATCTCCGAGGCTCCCTGCTCTCCCTGCGGGAGGGCCAGGCGCTGCCCGTGGCAGAAGGCCTGCCTTCGGCTCTCTGGGGGGGCCTGCGCCTCGGCCCCCTGAATCTCCAGGACCCCTTTGACCTGAGTCACAACGTGGCCGCCAACGTGACCAGCCGGGTGGCCGGGCGGCTCCAGAACTGCTGCCGGGCGGCGGCCAGTTACTGCCGCAGCCTCCAGTACCAGCAGCGCTCCTCCCGCGGCCGGGACTGGGGGCTGCTCCCCCTGCTGCAGCCCAGCTCCCCCAGCGCCCTGCTCTCGGCCACCCCCATCCCCCTGCCCGCGGCGCCCTTCACCCAGCTCACCGCCAGCCTGGCCCAGTTGTTCAAGGAGGCGCTGGGGTGCCACCTGGAGCAGGGGACCAAGCGTGCCAGGCCCGAGGGCGGTGGGGCCGGAGAGTCTTCACAGGGAGGGGCAAGCAAGCGATTGAGGACCGAGGGGCCGGGGCAGAGCTGCGAGGCGGGGCCGGCAGAGCAGCGCCCATGTGCGGGCAGCCCCAGTGAGGACGGGGTGGAAGAGATGGTGGTCGAGGCTGGCGAGACGGGGCAGGACTGGGCCATGCGGAGCCCTGGGCAGCGGGGGGAGCTGGCCCCAACCACGGGGGAGCAGCTAGTACCTGGAGAAGGGGCGCCCTCAGGCCCCACAGGACCTGGTGCAGCCCCGGAAAGGCCCCAGGGCCAGGGGGCCTCGCGCTCGGCAGTGAGCTGGCGCTGCGCCTTGTGGCACCGTGTGTGGCAGGGGCGGCGGCGGGCCCGAAGACGCCTACAGCAGCAAGCCAAGGGGGGCAGTGGCGCAGAGTGGCTGGCGACGGAGGCCCAGGTGACCCAGGAGCTGAGGGGACTGAGCAGAGACGGCCAGCGGCCCGAGGCCGAGGCCCTCCTGACCTTTGTGGCCTCCGCCTCCCCGGCGGCCCAGACCCTCACGGTGACCCCCGTGCACGACCCCCAGGGTCTCTTCCCCGAGCTCCACCACTTCCTGCAGGGCTTCCTCCCGCAGGCCCTGCGGCGGCTCCTCCCGTGAGGGCAACGATAAAGCTGGTGCTTGACCAACCACTCGCGGGCTCCGACTCTCATTCCCCGCCACGGGCACGCCCACCCTGTGGAGACGTACCCACGCCCCGCCCACCCTGTGGAGACGTGCCCACGCCCCGCCCACCCTGTGGAGACGTGCCCACGCCCCGCCCTCGCAGCCAGCCCCTCCTCCCCTACCCCTCCGCTGTCATAGCCCGGGGCCTTCGCAAGGTGCACCCGGACATTTCCTCCGCTGCCCTCGCAATTTGGGGGTGGTGGGGGAGCCCACGATGTGGACCCTGGCTTTTCCACCCAGTCTCATGCCGGAGTGGGGGAAGGCTTTCGCAGCGGTGAAGGGCCACCCATCCGACGGTAATTCGTCATTGTTTTCAGGCCCGGGCAGAGCCGGGGTCCGTGCCCAGCCTCTCCACAGGACGTGGCCGGGGTGTTAGGCAGGGCGCCCTCCTCTATGGGGCTGCAATAAAGGGTTCAGTAGCTCCCGGGGCCTCCCTCCCGTGGGGCAGGCGGGGCTCTGTGCCCCCGCTGAGTTTGCCCTCTGGGAAGCCTCAGGGGCAGCTCTAGTCCTGTCCTGCCAGTGAGTTCGGGCCTTTCGAGGAACTGAAGGAGGGAGTGTTGGCGAGCTGCCACCCGGGCGCAGGCGCTGTTTCTCGCCATCCCGGTGGGGGCGTGTCTGGCGGAACCCCCGTGGAGTCCCTTCCCTCCGGGCCTGCAGGGGGACACCAAGGACCCGAGACTGCAGCTCCCCGCTAGGCCACGCAGCCGGGTCTCCCTAGACCCCCTCCCTCGCCGCCGCCGCCGCCGCGAGACCCGGGAGAGGCAGACCAGCCAACGGCGGCCCAGTGCGCAGGCGCCGGTTTCCGGGCCCGGCCCGCCGGCCCCACCCCCTCCCACCAGCTCCGCGGCGGCCGGATTACGAGCTGTCGTGCGTATGCCTTCTATGCCGTCCTCGCTTTCCGGCCGGCGCGTCTCCCTGGCGCGCTCTCCGGCCCTCCCTCCCTCCTCCCCTCCCTCCCGCGGCGGCGTACTTTGCGGCAGCGCCGAGCGCCCCACCCCCTTTCTCTGCGGAATCACCATGGCGGCTGGGGTAAGTTCGCCGGCTCTGGCCAAGCCAGGTCGCCCCATCCGCCGCCATCCTCGGCCCGAGCGGCGACGGCGGGCGCCCGCGGAGGCCTGGAGCCGAGGGCGGCCCGGCGCCGGGGTCTGGCGTGCTCCCGGGTGGCGAGCGGGGCGCCCGGGGGCGGGGGGGAGGCGGCCGACGCCGGGCTCCTCCAGAGGCCAGAGGTGGAAGGGTCGCGGGGAGAGCGGACCAGGGGTGTGGGGGGCTGAGCCGCCCGGGGCCTTGAAAGCCGCGCTGGACTCGCCGCCCCCGCGAGACAGGCGGGGGGCCCCGGCCGGCCGACGGGACCGGGGCGGCCGTTTGGGGGGGAGATCGGGCGAGGCGGGGGGTCTTTGTGAGCAGAGGCGGCGGGCCCCGGCTCGGGGCGGACGCGGGGGCCGCCGAGGCACGGAGGCCTCTCGGGACGAGGGCGGCAGGCCGGGGGGACGTGCTGTCCAGCGCGGCGGACGGAGGGCCGGCAGCGCCGGGCGGGGAGGTCTGCGGGACAGGGGCTGGGGGCGGGCGTGATCGTGCCGACCAGGGCGCTGCTGGCCCAGGGGGAGAAGCCGAGCCGTCGCGTCGGCCGGCTGGGCGCCGGCAATGAATGGAGGGCTCCCCGGAGCCGAGTCGAGGGGGCTGCGGGTTGCGGGGTGTGCGGGGGGCCAGCGCCCTGCGACGTGTCCTCGGGAAAGGTCAGGCCCGGGGACGAGCTTTATTTAGCCGTCGGCGTGCGAGCCTGTTCTTGGAGTGTCCAGGGGCTCTGGTTACAGAGGGCGGCCCCCGGGCAGCTCCGTGGTCCCCCCGTCGGCAGCGTGCTTGGCGCGGGGGGGGGGGGGGCAGTGGCAGACCCGGGGGCCGGTTCCCAGAGGCGGCCCTGAGGCGGGAGACCCCCTGCTCCAGCCCCCACCCCCTTCTCTCTTACGCAGACCCTGTATACATACCCGGAAAACTGGCGGGCCAGCAAGGCCCTCATCGCTGCTCAGTACAGTGGCGCCCAGATCCGCGTGCTCTCCGCACCACCCCACTTCCACTTCGGCCAGACCAACCGCACCCCCGAGTTCCTCCGCAAATTCCCTGCTGGCAAGGTGAGTGGGGGGCCGGAGACCCCTCGTGTCCGAGGATCTCTCTGCTCTGGAAAAGACCTTCATTTTGTCAGTCTGTCATCGTTCCCCCCCCCCCCCCAAAAAAAAAAAAAGAAATGGAAGGAGGGACTGTGCATTATCTTTCCCATTTCAGTGGAAAGTGTTTTGTCTTTCCTGTTTCAGACCCACGGGGAGGTGGTAAGAAATCGTAGCGTCCAGGGTATTTGCTGGCCCGCTGACCTCCAGGCCAGCAGTTTGAAGCCATCAGCTGTTCCTTGGCAGACAGGCTTTTCTACTCCAGTCTAGGAACAGGAGTTCTCAACCTCCTTCATGCCGTGACCTTTTCATGCAGATCCTTGTGGAGTTGACCCTGCCCCCCCAACCATAAAGTTCTTTTGTTTTGTTTTGTTTTGTTTGTTTTTTTTAAGGCATCACTGCCCTCAGGTGGTGGGAGTAGGAGGCCCAGCCTTTGCTCCTGGGAGCCGGAATTGAACCTCCATCCCAGTGGGCCGCAGTCCCGCGTTACAACCACTACGCCACCGGGGCTCAGCCCCATAAAGTTATTTTCTTTGGGACTTCATCACCGTCATTTTGCTCCTGCCATGAATCGGGCAGCCCCTGTGAGAGCGTCGTTTGACTCCCAAAGGGGTCGCTTTGGCCCACAGGTTGAGAACCGCCGCTCTCAGGAACCCCCGGGGAGCAGTTCTACCCTGCCCTGTCCGGTTGCCCGCTGGGGCTTGGAAGCGTTGGTTTTTTGAGCTTGTTGTGTGACTCGCAGATGGCCCTGGTTCCCAGCGTAGACATATCATGGGCCTTCCGGGAGCACAGTTCTAACACCAAGAGGCCTCACCTGCCACCCTCAAGGCCATGGGCCCTCGGTGACCCCGCGGTTCCCGAGGCTGTAAGCCTCCCCAGGAGCAGGCCACAGGGTCATCTTCCTCCGGAGCAGGTCAAGCCGAGCTGGCCCTTTGGAACCGCTGGCCTCCCGGCGGGCAGTGCAGCTCCCCCGGGACTCCCTCAGCGGCCTCCAGAGATGGGTGTGGAGCCCCGGACAGGCCCGAAGGCGTCCAGCACTCTGGGGGCAGCGCCTTCACGGAGGGAGTTGGCTTCGATGTCCGCCTTGACCTTGTCATCTGATGGGTGGTCCACGGGCAATCCCATAATGGGCATGCGAGACTTGCGTGCATCGGCTACGTTGGAGGCTTGAGTTTCGGATAGATTTGCAGATGTGAGAGCAGGAGTGGCCACCCGCGGGTTTCTGGAACGGGAGCGTGCGTCACGTCACGGTGTCTTGCGGTCGCTTTGTCCCCAGGTCCCCGCGTTTGAAGGCGACGATGGATTCTGTGTGTTTGAGAGCAACGCCATTGCCTACTACGGTAACTTTGCAGCGGTGGGGGGTGGGGGGTGGGGGGCCGGAGCCGAGGAGCTCCTCGGGGCTCTGGCCTGGCATGAGCCGGGGCCCCGGTTTTCACTGGCCGGCTCTGCTCTGGCTGCAGTGAGCAACGAGGAGCTACGGGGAAGGACCCCAGAGGCGGCAGCCCAGGTGGTGCAGTGGGTGAGCTTCGCGGACAGCGACATCGTCCCCCCAGCCAGTACCTGGGTGTTCCCCACCTTGGGCATCATGCATCACAACAAGCAGGTGAGCCCTGGGCCTTGAGGGAAGCAAGCCGGGGCACCTGATGGGGGCGGTGGGGGGCGGAGCGGTCAGAGAGCGAGCAGTCTAAGAAGCGGGGAGAGAAGCTTGGACCTGGCACCGCAGGCTGCCCAGACCCGGGTTCCCGGTTAGACCCTGTGGGGATGGTGAAGGACATCAGGCGTCGGAGGAGAGATTTTTGCTGCCGGGCAATTCAGTCAGCTGCCCGGTCAGCTCCGTCTGAAATCCAAGCTCCCTCACAGATCAATCCAGCCCTGGGGTTGGAGAGGTTCCGAATGGCCTTGGAAGGGTGGGGCCGGACTGGGCACCGAGTAGATGAATTGGGACCCACCGGCTGGCTGCCTGGTTGACTGACCGCTCAAATCCAACAGGCCACCGAGAACGCCAAGGAGGAGGTGAGGCGGGTCCTGGGCCTGCTGGACGCTCACTTGAAAACCAGAACTTTCCTGGTGGGTGACCGAGTGACCCTGGCTGACATCACAGTCGTGTGCACCCTCCTGTGGCTCTACAAACAGGTGACGTCTATTGGGCTGGGGAAGTCTGGTGAGCAAGAGAGCGAGGGGGGGGGGTCTGGGCCCCCCCAGACGCCGGGATAAGGCTCTGATGTGTGCCACCTGGTGGGGGCTCGCTTGAGATTCGGAGCGGGACTCGACTTTTCCTCCCTCTTGGGCAAAGCCGGCGAGCCCCGGTGGGGGAGTGGTGACGCAGGGTGGACTGGGCTGCTAACCGCAGGGTCGGCAGTTCTAAACCATACCCTGCTTCTGGAGGAAGGGCCTTTCTGCTCCTGTCAAGTGTCTGGGAAACTCACCGGGCAGGGATGCCCTGTCCTGCAGGGTCGCTGTGATTAGGCTTCACCCTGACAGTTAAAGTTTGGGATTTTTTCTTTTTTCCGGGAATTTGGGTGATGCTCCATTCTCAGCATCTGTGTGGCAGTGAAGAGCTTTCCTTTGCCGCTGAGTCCTCTGGAAGCTTGCCCGTGCCTAGGGAGGGCCCATCGAGGTCTCCTGGCGGTCTGGCAGCGGGCCCCGGCTTGTCACTAAGAGGAGGAGGGGGTGGAGGGGTGTGCATGGTGACTGCGTTAGTCTCGTCCGAAGTGTCTCCAGCACCTCTGAGGGTGTTGGACCGGGTCCTAGCGCTGCGGGCGCACCCCGACTCAAGACAGTTCCCCCCCACCCCGTGCTTCATCTTTGGTGAATCGCAGCTCTGCATGGATACTGGGGGGTCGTGCAGGTGTCTGGGCCCCAATTTCCCCGACAGTGCCAGCTTCACCCACTCGGCGCTGAGCGTCTTTCCCCATAAGACTTCACACTTTAATCTGGACCAGGAAGCCGTCCACGAGACTCACTTGGCCGCTGTTCGCCTAGTTGTGAGGTTCTCGGGAAAGGCGCCTGGCGCGCCCCAGGGAGGGCTGCAGGCTCGGAGCCTCCAAGAAGTGATGGTCCAAGCGAAAGATTGTGGCAGTCTGCTTCTGGAAAGACACCTCCGGGCAGATCCCTGTCCTCCTGGGCTGGGGACCCCCATGTGATGGGGGGGTGGGGGGGGTGAGCCTGGGCCGACAGAGCTCGGCTTCACAGCTGTGTGGGGGCGGCTGACCGGCTGCTCTGTGGGGTGTGGGGGACAGGCACCTGGGGTCCCTCCCTCCCAGTGGCCTGCGTTTGTTGTCCCTCCCTGGCTTCTGCAAAGTGCAAGCCGCCCCCGGAGTTGCTCCTGCAGCCTGGTGAGTGGGAGGGAGGGAGGGAGGGAGAGGACTCCCAAGTAGCCACAGGGATGGGGCGTGCGGCCGCCTGCTGTTGACTTGGTCACACACACACACACACACACACACACACACACACACACACACACGGCGAGGTTAAGTCCCGGGCACTCGGCCCCGGGGGGTTCCAGCCTTTTGAAGACGTCTTGCTGGGTGGCCTCTGAGAAGGCTGGGGAGCTGGGTGCTCCGTCCAGGGCATCAGAAGTCAGGGTGGGCCCCTCAGCCAGTGAACGAGTTAGGACTGGGCTGCCCCAAGGAAGAGGTGCGGAAGCACACTAGGAAAGCAGCGTCCTCGTCCGATTGCGGCTCACCCCTAGACCGCTGTCCTGTGACGCAGTGATAAGTGCCCTTGGGCGCTGGCTCAGAGCTTGTCTGTTCGAATCCCCAGTGACCCTTGGCCTTTCCCACGTCCCCCAACCTCCGTGGCCTCATGCCACCTGATGAGTGTCCCACAGGCGCTGCCCCCCGCCCCCCACCAAGTATTCTGGGGAGTGTTGGAGGGGGTGGCAACCAAGACCTTCGGGAGAGCCTGGAGGGTCTCTGTCCGCACTCACTGTGTCCTCACATCCTGCAGGTCCTGGAGCCTTCTTTCCGCCAGGCCTTCCCCAATACCAACCGCTGGTTCCTCACCTGCATTCACCAGCCCCAGTTCCGGGCCGTCTTGGGGGAAGTGAAGCTCTGTGAGAAGATGGCGCAGTTTGACGGTGAGGCTGGGGGTCAGGGGGATGGAGAAGCAGGTGTGAGACCCAAGCTTTCGGGGGCTGGGGTCAGCTGCCCTCTCTCGCTCTGGATAAAGTGGGACACCCCCCCCCCCACACACACACACCATGGAGGCGGGTGGAGTGTGATGTTGTGGGAGACTGGCTTTGTACATGGGCACACGCTTGTCAAGAGGGGCCTTCATAAGTGTGCAGACAGGCCACCTGGCCCTTCCATTGGTCCGTGACCTTGGCCAGCCTTCCTGGTGTTTGCTGCTGGGGGTCGTGTCTGCCCTGCCCCGTGGAGGAAGGGTGAACGGTGTGCCAGGCGCTCAGTTGCCCCGGCCCCGGCCCTCGCCTCACCAGACCAAGGGAGCGGGCTCACTTTGCACTCTTGACCCCGCCCCAGCTAAAAAGTTTGCCGAGAGCCAGCCAAAGAAGGACACCCCTCGGAAGGAGAAGGCCCCCCGGGAGGAGAAGCAGAAGGCCCAGGCGGAGCGCAAAGAAGAGAAGAAGGCGGCGGCGGCTCCGGCCCCCGAGGAGGAGATGGACGAGTGCGAGCAGGCGCTGGCCGCCGAGCCCAAGGCCAAGGACCCCTTTGCCCACCTGCCCAAGAGGTAAGGCTGACCCAGCCGGAGACTTCCTTTCTACCGGGCCCTGCCCTTCCTCCCACCAGGGCCCAGCGCTTGGGCTTGCCTGCTCTCCAAGAGCCCTGGTTGGTGTGGTGGATCCTGTTCAAACCCACCAGCAGCTCCTGGGGAGGGAGAGGGAGGGGCGTGGGAAGATGCACGCCTGGGCGCCCCCTGGGGAGCAGCTGGCACCTCTGAGGTTCTGCAGAGCTGCTGCTAGATATGAACCGCCAACCCTGTGGGCCGCGGTCCCACACACAACCACTGCGCCACCGGGGCTCAGCTCCTCTGAGGTTCTAAAGGTCTTTCATTGAAGAGGAAGCAATTTCTTTTAACAAACCGTGTCAAGAACGGAGTGCATTTCTAAAGCAGAGTGCTTCTAAAGGCTCATGGGAAAACGCATGGAAACGAGCCGGTGGGCCGGGCCTGAGCTGGCGGGGCCTGGTGGCCTTGAGCTTGCCCTCCAGGAGGCGTTGTGAGCTGTCCGAGCAGAGGTGGGAGCAGCGGGGGAGCTGGCAGGGCCCGTGGCCAGCTCCTGGGCTGCTCCCCTCTGCAGCTGGCTGTGTCCTTTTGTTGCGTTGGAGGACTTGTGCCCCCACACAGAGTGGGACGGACGGAACCCTGGTGGAGAGTCCCCCGACGCAGCCTGGTTGCCTGCATTGCCTTTGCAGGAAGCCCAAGGGCTCTTGTCAGAAGGGAGGTTCCAGGACTTGCCTGGTCTTCCCTGACCGCCCTCTTTCTCCGCCCCTCCTCTTGGGGCTTCCAAACTCCTGCAGTAGGCCTTCAACTTCAAGCACCCCAGCGCCGTCTTCTCTGCAGGGTCTCTGGTCATCCTTTCATCCTCGGCCGACTGCCCTTTTCTGATGCCCGCAGTTTGCAGCAGCTGGTCGGGGCACTTCCAGTCTGGGTGGCCCGGGTGTGCAGCGGTCGGGAGGTTGGAAGGAACCAGTGGGAGGGGGCGAGTGCCGGCTGTGTTTAGGCCAGGGGATCACAAACCCAGTAGCAGCAGGCGATTGGGGACCACTCGTCTTCTGAATTTGGGGGCTGCTGGGTGGGTGGGGTTGGGGAGAGCCCCAAGCCACCAGCCGTGTGCCATCAGGAAGGCTGGGTCTTGAGCCCTGGCAGCGTAGCTGGTTATGGGTTGCGTCCTTCACAAGGTCACCAGTTTGAACTTACCAGCCGTTCCTCTGGGCAGAGATGAGGTTGTGTGCTGCTGGAAAGATGTACAGGCTTCAGACCGGGCCATTGAGGGGTGGGAGGGTGGGAGGTGGGCCCTGTGGTGTCTCTTTGAGTCAGAATTGATCATTGGCTGTGTGTTAAAATCTCCAAAGGGTTTTATCTGAACCTGCGGGTTTTTTTCTGAGTAGCACAGGGCAGTCCAGGGTGAGCAGAATTGAGGGAAGTATCGATTCCAGCAGTGATGATGCCAGCTGATGTCGCCTGATGCTGTTAATGACTAGCTAGGTGTTAGCGTGTTTATTGGGCAAAGGGCCCTGGCAGCACAGTGGGTTGCTGGCTGGTCTGCTGCAGGTGGGTGGTTCAAATCCACCAGCCGTTCCTTGGGAGGCAGGGAGGGGGGAGGCTGTGTGCTGCTTCAGGGAATGTGGCTTTAGAAGCCGGCACCGCCAGGCATCAGAATCGACTGACTTGGGAGGTAGTGTGAGTTTGGTGTGCTTTGGGTTCTCTGGCCTTTCTTAAGTTTTGCCTTAACACTTTCCTGTTAAGAAATGTTAAAAACACCCCGACGTGGATACTCCCGGGAGGTCACTCTCCCCGGGCCCTGTCCAGGTGGCGTGGAGGAGCCCAGGGCCCTGGGCCCCATGATGTACGGTCCTTTTCCACAACGTCGGAGATGAAGCCGGGCCGGGAGCCTGCGCCTGCATATTCCTACAGCTTCTCAGAGTCCTGTGGACAGTGACTGAGGAGACAAACCATGCAGGAAACATGTCTAGTAGTGTTTTTTTTTTAATCCTTTAATATTTCCCCTAGCATTCTTTTTTGGGGGGGGGGGAACGACATCACTGCCCTCTGCTGGCCGTGGGAGCTACCCAGCCTGGCTCCTGGAGAGCTGCCGCTGGATTTGAACCGCCAAGCCCCGTGGGCCGCAGTCCTGCACTCAGCCACTGCGCCACCCGGGCTCAGCCCACCGCTAGCATTCTTAACGTTTATTGTCAGAGGCCCAAGAATTGACAGGTGAGGTCTTCAAAGACCAGGCTTTGTTGTCTTGTAGATTTTAATTTCTGGCCATTTTAAGGCCTGATAGCTAACCTGGCTTGAGGAGCAGCTCAGAGCCACGAGGAAAGCCTGTGTGGGCTCATAAATAGCCCGAATCCCCAGTGCCGCTTCCGGGTGGGTGGCGCCTCAGCTTTCCTCCGTCCACAGCGCTGTCTGTAATGCGCCACGCGCCCTCCGGGAGGCATGGGGACCCTGTGGAGAGAACTGGTCCATCAGGAGAATGGAGGGTTGCGCCCATGGTGACCTTTGTAGCATTACTTATGAGTGAGTCATCAATCCCTTGAATGAACATCAGGAAGTGTGTGTGTGTGTGTGTAAGTAATAGATTCTCGGCGGGTCCCTATTAACTGCAAAGCCATGGTAGGACTGGCGCCTCAGAACCAGCAGAACCTTGTCCGAAACCAGCACCAGCAAGCTCGGCTGCCACGGGCTCCCTGCGGACTCCCAGTGGCCCAACTCAGGGGTGGGGTGGGGGGCTGTCCCGAGACTTCCCTCTTGACTGGAGAGGGGGCCTCCTTACTCCTGCGCAGCTGCTGGCAGTTTCAAACTCGCGACCTTGTGGTTACGGCCAGTGCCTGACTGCTAGGCCATCAGAGCTCTCGAGCGAGTCGGAACTCCCGCTTGCCAGGAAGCCAGGGCCGGGCAGCCCCCCTGTACAGCAGGGTAGAGCTGCCCCTGGGGTCTCCACGCCTGTCATTCTCCCTGGGAGTTGGGAATTCCAGCTCTCTCCCGAGGAGCTGCTGGCCTTGGGGCTAGCAGCCCGCCTCCTAACTATCCACTGCGGGGTGGGGAAGGGGGGACTCAAACATCCCCCCCGAGCATCCACTTAGGGCTCCTTGGCAGCTGGCAGGAGGCGTGGTGAGGGGGGGGCTCCCCTTGGGTGGGGGGCAGGTGGGGAGTGTTCCCCACAGCTAAGGGCTTGGCTTCTCATACCCCTCACACGGAAGCCGCTATCCAGGAAGCAGCCCTGGGGAAGGTGTTCTCTGCATCCCCACTGGGGGGCAGCAGGTCGCTGTGCCCTTCCAGGAGCAGGGCCCGCTTGCCCTGCATGCCCCACCCTGCTGGCAACCGCGCATCTCTCCTCCCTCCTAAGGCCACCCAGCTGCCGGCCCAGTGGGGGCTGGCTTCCCTCTGCAGCAGTCCTGTGGAGGGGGCCCGGGGGACCCTCCTGTCCCCTCCAGCGGCCCTCGACTGACCTGGCGGCTCCCCCCCCTTAGCCCCTTCGTGCTGGACGAGTTCAAGCGCAAGTACTCCAACGAGGACACGGTCTCGGTGGCGCTGCCACATTTCTGGGAGCACTTTGACAAGGAAGGCTGGTCCCTGTGGTACGCCGAGTACCGCTTCCCCGAGGAGCTGAGCCAGACCTTCATGAGCTGCAACCTCATCACCGGTGAGGCACGGGCCGAGGGCGGTGAGTGGTGGTGGTGGTGGTGGTCCCCGGGGCTGAGAGCTGGGTGTCCCGTGCCCCCCCAGGAATGTTCCAGCGATTGGACAAGCTGAGGAAGAATGCCTTCGCCAGTGTGATCCTCTTCGGAACCAACAACAGCAGCTCCATTTCGGGGGTCTGGGTCTTCAGAGGCCAAGAGCTTGTCTTTCCGGTGAGGATGGCCATGGGGGGTGGCTTCAGGGCGGGGCATGGTGCTGGCTGGCAGGCAGGAAGGGTTAACTTCACTTCCAGGCTGAGGGGGCCTGTAGGAGCCCGCTGGGGGGCCGACGGCATGCGTCTGGGCGGGGAGGGTCGTGGGGCTGTCTGGGGTGGTGGCCTGATTTCCTCTCCTGGCCTCTGTTCCGTAGCTGAGTCCAGATTGGCAGGTGGACTATGAGTCGTACACATGGCGAAAGCTGGATCCTGGCAGTGAGGAGACCCAGACGCTGGTCCGGGAGTACTTCTCCTGGGAGGGGGCCTTCCAGCACGTGGGCAAAGCCTTCAACCAGGGCAAGATCTTCAAGTGAACGGCCCGCCAATGGCCCGCCGCCGGCACCTGCCCTCGTGGGGCGATGGATGGGGGAGCCATTAAAGGAAGCTGAGCAGTGACCCTTCCCGTGTGCGCCTCTTCTGTCAGCGTGGCTTTTATGGGGCGCTGTGGTCTGAGGGCAGAGGCAGAGGCCCCTCCCCAGTTGGTGGGCCACCCTACCTCCTGCTCTAGATGTTCTTCCAGCCCGGAAAGGTGTAGCCGGCAGGGGGTGGCAGAATGCGGAGCCCGTAGCTATGTCACTCCGGGGCCCGGGACCACTGCTTGGTCTTTGGAAAAGGGGAAGACCTTCAAGGGGTGCCCCGACAGAGGGCGCGGGAGTGGCCAGTGTTTCCATCCTGGTAGACAGGGGAGGTGTTCGAGTCAGGCCCCCTAAGCAGACCGTGCCGGCCAGGATGATAGTTGAGAGCACTTTCTACGTCATCCAGGCTCCTAGTTTAAATCCTTCACAAGTGCGGAGAGCGGGCACCGATGGCCGGGGCAGGCCTGGCTGCCCATCAGCTCTGCGGGTGCCCCCGACGCTCCTGTGTGTGGACGTGGCAGGCGCGGGGACCCCGTGGGTGTCCCTCCGAAGCCCTTGCTACTTGGAAGGAGGCACCGGCCTCGTGTTGGGTGCTTCCTGGGACGACTGTTGCGCTGCTCTTGGGGATGACCTCGACCCATTACAGACATTCTTGCCTCCCCGCCAACTGTCAAGAGCACTGAGGCTGGGGAAATTGGGACACCGCAGAACGTGGCCAGGGAGGCCTTTAATCTCCATTCCTTCACCCAGCTGTCCAGCCATGGAAGGGCCCGGGTGTTGAGGAGGGGAAGAGGGTCCTACTGAGGTCAGGCCCAGGCATGGCTTCCGGGGAGGGCTATAATCTCTGCTGGCATCCTTCACCTGGCACCCGTGCCTTTGGCGCAATGGGCAGAGGCGTTGCTTCCAGCCCAGCCCTGTCTCCCTGGCTGCCAGTTTGGGGTTGGGTCCTAACTTGATAACCCGCCCAGCGCCACCCACAAGACAAGGGTCCACAGTGCTCCGTGCTGGCTTGGGGTGTGCCCTGAGCCAGTGGCTGGAACCCCAGCGACCTGCCAGGTGCCCCTCCCCGCCTTTCCCACCCCACCCCCTTGGCCTCTGAGTAATCTTCAGGGCGCTTCATCTGCGCAGCTGCAGATCTGGGCAGCAAGTTCTGTCAGGAGGTGAGGTCTGGGGCCCGGAGTGGGGCCCGCGGGGGCGGGGGTTTGCAGGGACCGCCGCGCCCACGCTGCCCAGGAGGCGCTGGCAGGAAAGTGACTCATCCGCACATCCTGCCGCCACCAGTGATGGACGCTCCGGCGGTTTGGGGCAGAGCAAGGGTGGCCGGGGTTGTGGCACGGGCCAAGGCGGCAGCAGGAGGGAGGGTGCAGCCTGGAGGGGCCGGGAAGAGCTTCACAGCTCCTAGCGCTAGCATCCAGCGGCAGCTGTGGGGCCTGCAAGAGGGGAGCACAGCTGGAGTGGGTTGGGGCCCCGCCCTGGCCCGGGGAGGCCTGAGTCACCTCCCTGCAGCCTTGCCCTGGCAGTGGAGCCGGGCTCCCCGCGCTGGGCACAGCCTTCTTGCCTCGGTCTCTCCAGGCTCCGCCTCTCCTGGGCCCGCCCCACTCGGCAGGCGCAGCCCCTTGGAACCCACATCTGAATGACGTCGCCAGTTGCGCGGGGCAGTTTTCCCGGCGTACCAGGGAATCTAGTGTGGCCCCTGCACCACCGAGAGCTCACACGTCCCCCCATTCCCCCCACTCCCTCCTTCCCATTCCCACAGGATCTCCAGCAAGGTATTGTGGGGAAGGGGGGGGGCTCCAAGAGTTTACTGGGCTGTCAGGATGCCAGGGTGTGAACAGTGGGGCCATAGGGACCAAGTTTCCCTTGTAGGTAAACCAGTAGATACTAATGATACCAACTCACCCACTGCCATCTGGCCAGTGGTTTATGGAGCAGAAGCCCCCATTTTTCTCTTGGGGAGCAGCTGGTGGTTTTGAACAGCGGGCCTTGCTGTTAGCAGCCCAACGAGAAAGCCACCGCACCCCCCGAGCTCCTTGGTCATAAGCAGGTATTTAGTCTTGAGTTTGTTGGTGTGTCTGCTTAGACTAGTCACCCGTTAGAAAGTGCAAAGGTTCCCCCCCGCCCCATTAAAATGATTTATAAAAAATAAAAAAAAAAAGGGGAAAGAGGAGCTTATACCAAGGGCTCAAGTAGAAAATACTTGGAAATGAAGATGGCAACATGTGTACAGATATGCCTGATACAAATGATGTACTGCATGTTAGAAGAGCTGTAGGAGTCCCCAGTAAAAACACTTAAAAAGAAAGTTAAAAAGCCCTTAACACTTCTTCAAAGAAAGGCCTCGTGTGTCTTTTTCACATCCTGTTCTGATCTGAAGCCGGAGGACAGTTGCTCTCCCTGGGTCGGACCCATCCCACCAGCTGCCCACATGCCCCAAATGTGCCACTTCCTCTTTGCAGAGGTGGGGGAAGGGTCTAGAGTGAGGCGGGGAGAGACACGCGGAGTTTTGGGGGCTTGGTCCCGTGCTTCACTGAAATGTTTACTGCTTTTCATAGCAACCAGCACTGTCTCCAGAACCCAGGACTTCCCTTCCTCGGGCCTCCCATTCATTTCCCCCGGGGAGGGGGGGGTGGTGGCAACCTTGACTCACCCCGGGCTCCCGCCCCCAAACAGGACCTGCCGGGCACTGTTAACTTCTCCAGTTGACTCGGTCCTCTATATGAATGTCCTTCTGGGGTACCTACCATCTCTATTCTCCCACCCTTTCCTACCCCCACCCCCCAGCTCTCTGGAGCGAAAAGATGGGCGCCCCTGAAAGGTTAAGTGCCACCTGTTCTTGTCTGTCAGCTGGAATCAGAAGAGGTGTCCGTTGTGCTCCAGTGGGATTGCTGGGGTGTTCCCTTGCCTCAGCACCCAAAAGACGAAGGGGTGGGGGTGGGGGTGGGGCAAATGGAGTTGCTAAGGAGCAGAGCTTGATGCCCGGTGTCTCCTGGAAGCCGGCACCTTGGGCAGGTGGCGCTGACTCTGGCGACCCTTGCATCTTTGGGGGCTCTGTCTTCCTGCCCCACTTCCGCTCCCACGCCCTTCTGTATCTTCCTGGCGTCCTCAGGCATGGGGGGGCACGGTGCCTGCTGGCCGTGCCTTTTTTTGCACACTGGGTGGGGTGCCACGGGTGAGTGGAGGGGGGGGCCTGTTTGTGATCGGATCTCCCATGGAATGTGCCTCCCCCTACTTCCAGCCGGAGCAGCTGTCATGTGAGGGCCTCTGCATTGGCTCAGCCCTTTTGCAATCCTCTGGCTGGCTCTGCCAGGATGGGGGTGGTCGGATGGGCAAAGCCAGACGGGGAACCAGGGATCCTGGCCAAGGGGCCGGGCAGCCCCAGGAGGGTTGGCAGGGCCGTGGAGCTGAAGACTGAAAACAAAGAGCAGGCCTGCCACAGGTCGGGAGGGCTGAACACCGGCGCCGGGGTCTGCCCTGGGAAATGTAAGGAATGGTCATTTGTGACGCGGGGCAGGGCCAGCCCCTCGGCGGCGGGGAGAGCCTCACGTCCCCTGAGTCACAGGGAAGCCAGAGGGCGCTTTCCTGCCAGCTGCCTTCCATGTGACACCTGAGTCACCAGGTTGCCTGGGGTGTTGGCCGCCCTGGGGTGCAGTGTCCGCACCTTACCCTACCCTGCCCCACCTACTTCTGCCGCTAGGGCAGGGGTGAGCACCCCCCTCCTCTCTCCCCCTCCCGCCTCCTCTCCAGTGAGTTCTGTGGCTGACTCAGTCAGACGGAATGTACGGCAGCTGGCAGGGACCACCAAGAGCGGCTCGCAAAGTCATCCCTGTGAAAGTATTTCACCCAGTGAGGGCCAGTGACCACGCCGGGGCACCCTCCCCCTTCCCGCAGCCTCCCCCACTCCCCACCCCCCATGGGAGTCACTCTGAACAGGAGGGATACTGAGATGGTGGAACCAGGCATCGCCCTCGACTTTGAGGTTCCCATCCGGGCTCTCAAAGCCTGCAGAAATGAAAGAAAGAAAGCTGCAGAGGAACATGGCAGCCCCCTGAGGGCGGGTCAGTCCAGAGAGAGAGAGAGGGAGAGAGAGAGGGAGAGTCCTGGGGTGGGCAGAGGGCACTGGGTGTAGCAGGGGCGGGGCTGTGGGGGACAGGAACCTCAGCTATGTGGTGACTCAGGCTTGGGGCAGCCTAGGCCCTTCCTGTCCTGATCTCCTCACTCTATAGCTGTGGAGGGAAGGGGACCCAGGCCAGGCTCCCCCCCCCCCCAAAAGGGCGCTGGCAGGAAGCTGGGAAGGAAGGTGGGTTCCTAGAAAGGGACGTGGGGCCCGAGGATGCCTCGCCCCTCCACCCCTGCCCTCCTGCTTGGGATGCTGGGAACTGAGCTGCCGTTCCTGCCCCTCCTCTCGCTCCCCTTTATAACCGCCCGCCCAGTCCCCAGCCCACTCAGCTCTTGTCTTCTCACGAGTCCGTTATAGCTTCATTCACCCACGGTCTGCTGCTCCATCGCCTCTGACTGTCTATCCCTTGCCCTTCAGGCCACCTCCCCTTGCTGCCTGGCATCCAGTTTCGACCAGCGTCGCTCCCTGCCCTGTTCTGAGTACTATTCTTTTTCCTCTTTCTTTCAGTACCGCGACAGTCTTTTTTTCCCCCTCCACCTTGCTATCCTGCTGGAGAGACGCTTGGGGGGGGAGGGGGTTGATGGCCATGGCCATGTGTTGGGCCACTACCTGTAAGGTGGGTCAACAGTTCAAAACCACCAGAGATCCTCTGGAGAAAGCCCGGGCTAGGAATTCCTGTAAAGAGTGACAGGCTCAGAAACACGCCCGGGGCCCTGCTGCCCGTCCTACGGGGTGGCTCTGGGGTGGCACCAACTCCATGACAGGGAGGTTTCTGTGGGGTTTTCTTCCCTTTTTTCTCTTTTCCACGGTAGATTGACAGGCGGTAGTGTCCCATGTCTGCTTGACTCAGTTTCTCCCACTGGTAATGTTTTTTTTTTCAGAACTACATGCAGTACGACATCACTACCAGAATCTCCATCTTCCTACCATCCTCTGCTCTTAGCATGTGCTGGTGGGTGCCTGTGCGTGTTGTGTGACTGTATGTTGTGTGCCTGTGCATGTTGTATGCCTGTGCATGTTGTGACTGTATGTTGTGTGCCGGTGCATGTTGTGTGCCTGTGCGTGTTGTGTGCCTGTGCATGTAGTGTGACTATGTTGTGTGCCTGTGCGTGTTGTGTGCCTGTGCATGTAGTGTGACTGTATGTTGTGTGCCTGTGCATGTAGAGTGACTGTATGTAGTGTGACTGTGCATGTTGTGTGACTGTATGTTGTGTGCGTGTACATGTTGTGTGCCTGTGCACGTTGGGTGACTGTGCACGTTGGGTGACTGACTGTGCATTCCCAGGCACCATTTCTAGGGTTTAGTTTTGCCTGTTTTCCTCCCAAAGTCTCTGAATGCTTGTTCTCGAGTCAGCTTTATTTGTTTGTTTTTACTTGAGGGCTGGAGAGTTCATTGGGGACTGGGTGTAACGGAAGGGTTTCTGCGTCCCTGTAATTCAGGAACTCTTTATTGGAAGCTTGAGGCTGGGGCTGGACAGGGAGGAGGCGGTGCTTTGGCTTCAGGTTGAGGGTGAGGGCGAGGGGTTTTGGAATGTGGGAATCCTTTAGCAGATAACGTTTGCATTCCAGGGCTGTCCCGGAGGGTGGTGTGCTGACTGGGGCAGGGGGTGTGGGGTTAGAGTGTGCCGGATGAGCCAGCAAAATGGTGGTGGACGGAGAGGGTTGGGCTGGGCGGGGCGGAGGTGGGCGCTGGAGGATTCCAGATGGATCCATCATTTCTTCCCTTCCAAGGATTCCAGGCTCAATGACCCTTAGGCCCTGGGAGAGGATATGAGGAACGCTGGTGGTGCAGAGAGTTAAGCTCCGAGCCGCTCTGTGAAAGGCAGGCAGTTGGAGGCTCTCTGCTTCCATAAAGATTTGCAGCCTGTCTCTGAAAGCCCAGGGAGCAGTTCTCGGTCCAGCAGGGTGTCTGTGAGTCAGATTGAACTCACGGCCCAGGGTGGGGCCGCCGGGGGGGACGGGCTGGCAGCTGGCTTCCAAAGAGATGGCCGACGCCCCGCTTCCCTTCTGGAAGTGAAAGTTGCAGACGCTGTCCGGACCCTTCCGAGTGGTGGCTGTCTTTTCTTCCTAGCGCTCGGCACAGGGGACCGCGGAGGGAAGGGGCAGGGAGGGGAATCCCCTGGGCTGGGGGCCTGCCGGGCGCGCCCTATTGTGGTTGCTAGGGAAACGGGCACAATAGGAACAAAACAGAAGCGCGTTGCGCGGCAACGGGGAGCCCAAGGTTCGTCAAACACACGCGCGCGTTACAGCTCAGGGAACCCCCGGCGAGGGAGGGAGGGCTGACTGGGGCCTGGGGTATCCCGGCGATGACTCGTCCGTCCGTCCGTCCGTCTGACAGCTCCCCGCTCGGCCGCCCTGCTCGCCCGCCTGCAACGGGGGTGGGGTGGGGTGCAGTCCTCCTTGAGCCCCGGCTTAGGGCTGCGGCAGCCTCGCTTTTGGCAGGAGCTATCTACAACCTTTGAGAAGACGGGGAGGTCTTGAAACCGTGGTGGAGCCTTGGGACCCCTTACGACTAAAGGAGCGTGTGCGCGCGTGTGCGCACATGTGTGTGTACGTGTGTGTGCGCGCTGCATGAAATGCCTGTTAGAACAGGTAATGTAGGGGCTGAGCCCCGGTGGCGTCGTGGTTGTGCGCGGGACTGCGGCCCACTGGGACGGAGGGTCAATTCCAGCTCACAGGAGCAAAGGCTGGGCCTCCTACTCCCACCACCAAAGGGCAGTGTTTCCCCCCCACCCCCCAAAAAAGAAGAGAAATCTAAGTATTTATTCATTTTCTTTTTTAAATGTGCTTATTCATTTTCATGGATAAGTGGAATAATAAGCAATTAATAAAATTCTAATATTGTTCAGGTATTTGAGTATCTAACAAGAACGAAACATCTGATTATAGTAAAAGATTTGACCATGCACCTTTTAAAAGAAAATGAACAGCCTGAGCCCTGGTGGAGTAGTGATTGTGGGTGAGACCGCGGCCCACTGGGACGGAGGTTCAATTCCAGCAGTGGGGCTGGGCCTCCTACTCCCACCCCCGGAGAACAGTGATGCCCCCCCCCCAAAAAAAAAAAGAAAAAAGAAAAGGTAATGTGAGAGGCTGAGCCCCGGTGGCGTAAGTGCTTGAGTGCGGGACTGCGGCCCATGGGCTTGGCAGTTCAAACCCAGCGGCGGCTCTCAGGAGCTGTGCTGAGTAGCGCCCACGACCACCAGAGGCAGTGATGCCCCCTCACCCCAAACAAACAAACAAACAAACAAACAAACAAACAAACAAACAAACAGTAATGTTGATTTGGTCAAAGCCTAGGATCAATCAGCCGCAAACCCAGAAGCTAAGCTGAGGGCCTTCCGACCTTTCTTAATGGAGAGAGAACCCCACCCTGGGCTGGGTTGATAACCTCCCAGGGACTGCGAGTGGGGGTGCAGGATGGACGCTGGCCTCAGAAGAGCCAGGGCTTTGCGGGAACCCGTTGTGCCTGCCCTTCATTCATGCTTTTCACCAGGGATTGTGCCGCCCTGGGCGTGGGCCCCTGGCGGAAGTCCTTGTCCTCGTCCTCCTGACGCCTGCTCCAGGGACTGGGTGACTTTCAATAGCTCGCTCACCTTGCGGACACCCTCTCCCTCCAGAGCGCCTCCTGCCCCGGCTCTTCTGGAGAAGGGGGATCCGCTGAGCTAGGCCTTATTAGTACAGGACCCCACCTCTAGCCCCCGTGCCGCCGGAAGTAAGGAAGCTGGGTGGTGGGGTGTGTGTATGTGTGTGTGTGGGCAGGGGGGGGAGGGGGCCGAGATTTCTCCAAGCGTGTTGGCTGTACCCCCCCTTCCCTGGGGGTGGGGTGGAGCTCAGAGGCTTTGGACTTCGCTGCTAGCCTAAAGTCTGACGCAGGCTTGCAGCCACCCCATGGCCCTGCAGATGGAAAGCCCTGGAGCCCCCGCTCGTAGGAAGACTCCAGCCAAGAGAACCCCCCGTCCAGCAGTTCTCCTCCGTGACACACGGGGGCGCCAGGAGTCTGAATCAACTGGGGGGGGGGTCCCCTGGAGAGGGGGGTTGTTTCTTGACCTGAGGCCGTTCCAGGAGTTCAGCTCCTCCTGCCAGCTTTTCTGTCTTTGTTTTGAAAGGGGCCATGGCATCCAGTGTTTCCTCAAGCGTGCCATACTGTTCCCTGTGGGGGGTGGGAGGGGGTGCACTGGGGATCAATTCGTCAGATACCCGCACTTTATCCTGGGTCACGGGCAATTGTCCAAACGTGTTCAATTGCCAGGGCGCACGGAGTCATTTCTTTGGCCCCGCCCCGGCCCCGCAGGGGGTGTGGACAGTAGGCCACATGAGTCCGGTGACTTAGGATCTACACCCCCCCTCCCAACCTGGACTGGGGCGAAAGTCAGTCCCCAGACCGCCCTCTGCCAAGTGTCTTGATAGTCTTACCCCCCATGAAATCTGTGTTCTACCGTGGCTCCTCAGCTCAGCCTCACCTCCTGCCTTCTTCCCTGTTGACCAAGAGGGTGGCCGGAGCAAACAGTGACACAGATAAGCTGGCGCGAAGCCCAGGGAAGCCTGCCTCTGGGCATTCATGCCAAGGGGGGCTGAGTTGAGCTCCAGCGGAGATAAGGGTGCCGCAACCACACCTCCCCCCCCAATCCCTGCCCTATCTGTCTTCTTACCAGCATCAGCCCCCTCCCTCCACATTCCCAAGTCGACCCCCACCCCCCGTTGTGTTATGGCAGGGCCTGTGTACCATGCATCATACTGCAGGGACGTCTCTCTGAACAGCTCAGTGGAAGTCAACTCCCATGAGGATGTGCGTGGTGCAAAGTGTCCCTCTTTCCAGGACCCAGCTGCTGCTGCCGCCTCATCCCATGAAGTTAAAAAGCCCTTGGTACAAACTGTGAGCTACAGTTACCTTTGGGGAGAGGGAGGGACGGGTCCGGGCAGGGAGGGGAAGATGTGCTTTGTCTTGTTCAACTTTTCCGTCTAGTTTGCCTCCTCACCCTGCATCAGGAGCGATTTCATTAAGGAAGAAGCCAATGAGAGAGTGTCACTGGGTTAACAATTACCTACAAGCATGGCAGGGGAGGTTGGGGGGTTGGGTAGGGGGATACGGGACACGAACAACCAGTATGAGAGAGAGGATGTTCCGAAATCGATCGTGGTGGTCATGGTACGGCTTCGTATGATCAAACGAAGTCGTTGTATGATATGTGACTTATATGCCAATAAAATGCTTTTTTTTTGGAAAGAAATCCAGGGAAAATCTACACTAGAAGAATAAACGTGTATATACCCATATGGATGATCTGGTTTGGGGGCTCACTGACCACTGTATATGCTTGGTCTACATATAAAAGCCAGAATAGTGAAAATTTGAAATAAAAAAAATTTTAAAGTGGTTGGCGAAGGACAGAAGTAGCTTTCAGTCTTTTTTATTTCTTTCTATTATCTTCCTTATAATTGTATTTCTCTTAGGCTTAAGCTTTTTGGTGTTATCAGTTACTTCATACTGTTGAGCTAACATGTAATTTTTTTTGGGGGCATCATTGCCGTGGGGGGAGCAGGAAGCCTACCCTTGCTCCCGGAGGGCTGCTGCTGGACTTGAACCATCAACCCTGTGGGCTGCAGTCCCACACACAACCACTAGGCCACCGGGGCTCAGCTCGGTCCTTCCTTGTTATTTAAATGACCATGCAGGGGGGTACAGAGAGTTTCCACTAAGAACCTCAAAGTCAGGGATCCAGTGTTTCCCACTGGCACCAAGGAAGAAATGCCTGGTGATTGCTTGGGGGGATGACGGCCAAGAGAGGCACGTGGAGCATTCTCACTGTGTAGCATGTGGGCCTGCCCTGCACTGGAATCCACTTGGCCATGAATTAGTGCTTTGTTTTGTTGTTTTAATACGCTGAAGTGAAAGTTTACATTTTTTTCCCCATTGAGGTGCATGTGAGAAGGGGGCGGGGGCGAGGCCGAAGAAAATGGGCCGGAGGTGATTCTTCGGAGGGCCTGGATCTGTGACTACCTCGATTCCCGGCGGTGGGCTGCCTGTGTCCATGGTGCGTGCGTGTGAACGCGGGTGCCGAAGTTTCTGCTCTCACACGTGTTGTGTGCATGTCTCTGCCTGCTGGAGTGTCTCCACCTCTCTGTCTGTTCAAGGAGTATCCGCACGTCTGGGCCTTCTGCTGTCTCTCCCCTCCCCCACCGCCTGTACCCTGGGCTGGTAACTGGACCTGGGACACAGCCCCCGGGGCTGGCAGCAGAGTTGGCTGTTGGGTATTTTTAGTCTGTAAACATGTTTGCCATTTCAGAGGACAGGGCCTCGCTGGTCTCAACCCCAGGCTGTTCCTGGGATGGCTGGCAGGGAGGAGGGTGCTGCAGCTTCTAGCAAGGCCTCCTGGGGTTTCCGTCCTGAGGGGTTTGGAAAGGAAAAGAAACCCTCAGTTCAGGGGCCCAGGAGCGGCCAACAAGGAAGGGTGGGGGGTGGGGGGTGGGGAGTGAGGGGTGGGGAGAGAATTCATAGGGGAGAAGAGAAAGGGGTGTGGAGAGAGAGGTGGTAGCCAGAAGGGCCCTGTACCCCATCATTAAGCATTTTATAAACTCTCCGTGTAGTTAGAAGTCCCTGTGGGAAATGGCTGTAAATTGGGAACCTTGGCGTCCTGCGTGTGGAGAGGTTCAGGTGGAGCTCCACGAGGGGTCCAAGAAGAGAAAGAGTGGGAAGGGGGCGGGTCACAGGAAATGGGGGAGCTCCCATGTGTCTCAGGGAAAGGAAGAGGCAGTCCAACCAGCCCCCTGTCTTGGCTCTGATTCGGCTGCTTGGCTCTGGGTCTTGGACACCTGGATAGGACTCCTGGGTTTGGGCTCTGCATGCTGGGACCTGCGTCTAGGTCTTGACCCATGGTTCATGGGTCTGGGTCTTGACTCATGGGTGTGACTCCTGAGCCCTGTGTAGCGGCCGGAATTGAACTGCTGGGCCTGTGGCCTGACTCCTGGATCTGCGTCCTGGGTGCATGTGAAGCCGGTGTGCTGGGCCCCGGGTCTGGCTCCTGGGTCCCTCCAGCAGTCATAGAAAGCTCTAGAAGGCTTGGAGGGCAAAGCCTCACCTCCCCCCCCCCCCCCC
>PVJH01019776.1:0-42005 GCA_004026705.1 Nesogale talazaci
AAAAAAAAAAAAAAAAGAAGAGCCAGGAACAGAAAGCATATATCCTTTGGACCCAAGATCCCTGTACTGAGAACCTCCTAGACTCGAAGATTGATACCAAACCAAACTCCAAGAAACACTGGGCCCACAGATGATGAAAGGAGATGAGATCCTCTCCCAAAACCTACAGAAAGCAAAAGCCTTCCACCAGAGCCGGGACCCAGATTCTGGTCCCGTAGCCTTGTAAACTGTGAGATAATAAATTTGTTTGCTGAAACAATCCACTTGTGTCCTTTCCTTTCTGTTACAGCAGTAGCATTAGCCAGCCAAGACAATTGTCTTTAGTGGAAGGCACTGCCCATCAGATTTATCTAGGTAGGCCTTAGCCAATCTCCAGGCAAAATTGTGTCTGGATTGCACCTCCTACTAGTGAGTGAGCTTTCCTGAGAGAATCTACAGGCTTCTCAAGTGGCTTGTAGAGCATCCTTTCACCCCAGTGCTCGTAGGGAGCCCTAAGCTGAGATCTTGACGACTCTGTGGAAGGGTCTGGGACAGAATGCTCAAGTTTCTGTCGGGGGACAAATTCTGAGTCCCAAATTCCCCAGCATCTCCATGTTCCAGTGTGAACTATTTTATGTTGTAATGCGCTCACCTGCTTCCCAAAGCAGGCAATTAGCTTGAGGCAAGGCGGGTAGTTCCTCTCTGCCTGGGGACTCAGTTTCCCAGACCTTGCAGTTCCCCCAGCCCCTAAAGTAGCAGCAGAACCCCTGCTTCTCAAACCCTTCCCAGTTGTAGCTAAAGTTGGAACATTCGCAGGTCGCCATGAGTTGACCAGCTCTACCACAACAAGTAGAAATCTTAGCTGCATCAAAATCGTCCTAACACTTGAGATTATCCTGCTTTAGTTTCATCACATTTTGTAATTTAGCAGACTTATTAAAAGTATTCTGTGACTCTTTCTGAAGTACCACCCTTTTAACTGAGATGCCCGTGGCAGTGTGTAATTTCATAATATGGCTCTCTTTGCCATGTCCCTAATTCCCACCCAATGGTGCAAATAGGGTGTCTATAACACTACGGAGATTGGCTGGATTTTGCTAGCACACCCCCTCCCCCGACAGTAAGGGGGTGAGCCAACTGTGATGAGCCACCTTTGGTTGCTATTTTCCCCAACAGTTTTATTGGCATATAATTCATGTGTTATGCGATTCAGGAGTTCATTCACATCACAAATAACTGTACAATCATGGCCACCGTCAGTTTTGGAACATTTTCCTCATTATGATCATCAATTATCTCCCCCTTTCCCTCAGTCTTCTCTGCCCTACCCCCAAGGAACCATTCATTCAGTTATTGTCTCTCTTTGGATATCATAGAAGGAAAAAATATATTTTTTAAAAACCCTAATGATAACAAGGTAAAACAGGTAAAAACCTCAATTGAAAAAACTAGAATGAATTTAAATAGGTCATTAAAAAGATCAGATGGTAGGATGTTAAAATCTTTTACCTAACTGGATCTGCAACAATTCACTTTCCCTGGTCAGAGGAGGCTAATGACATGTAATTCCTCTTCATTTTATTTTTAAACTGAAACAACTTGACCATGGGTCAAAAGGGAGATAAAATGCTATTCTATTTTGACCTAACTAAAATCAACTTTGCAATGCCCTCCACTTGATAAAAGGACCATTTATCTCCCTCAGCTGATTGGAGGGGATCCTCTGGAGGCTTTGTCTGTGTATCTACCATGCAAATGGATTTTGAACTTCCACTGTCGTCCATGGCCTTCCACAAACCAGTGTTCACAATGTAGGCTCTGATGCCATTTCCTTCTCTCTACTTGGATTGTATATTTACAATCCTTGATACAGGCCTGGCGTGATGCTTCCGTGTGGTTTGTTGATGCCTCGCTGAGATGGCTGCGATCTAGAGACATGCTTTTTAGACTTCGGACGCTATTCTTTTTCACTGTTTTATTTTATTAAAAGATCATTTTATTGAGGGCTCTTACAACTCATCAAAATCCATACATCGATTGCATCGGGTGTGTTTGGACATAGTTTGCCATCATTCTTTTCTAGATAGTTCCTTTCTATTGAGCCTTTGATATCAGCTCCCTTCTCTCCTACACCCCTTGAATCCTTGATAGATTATAGACTATTATTTTCATATCTCTCACATACTCCATCTCCCTCCCTCCCCCCTCCCCCATGTTTTCTGTTCTTCCCCTTGGTGGGGAGTGTATGGTTAATCGATCATTGTGTTCAGTTTCTCCCATCCTCTCCCCCCTTCCTCCTACTTGTCTGGTATTCCTATTTCCACTCCTGCCCCTGGGTTTGTGTGTTATGTATGACCTCCCATCTCTTATTTATACCTGTATACATGCTCCAATCTAGTCTGAATTGAGAAGCAGCACTCAGGTTATGGTGTGGGGGGGGGGGAATAGAAAGCCTCAAGGAACCAGATAATAAAGTGTGTGTCATCAATGCTTTACTGCACTCTGGTCGACTCATCCCTTCTCTGTGGCTCCTCTGTGGAGGAATGTTCCATTGTCTACAGGGTGTCTGCTCCAACTCCCCTTGTTCTCAATAATATGCTTCTATTTATTTGCTTGTTATATGTTGTCTGATGCCTGTTACCCGGTCCCGATGACCCCTCATGATCGCACTGGCAGTGTGCTTCTTCCATGTGCACTTGTTGCTTCTGTGCTGAATTGCCAAATGTTTATTTTCAAGCCTTTAAGACATCAGATGCTGAATCTTTTAATAACTGGGCACCATCTGTCTTCTTCACCACATTTGCTTATGCATCCATGTTGCTTCAGCGATCATGCTGGAAGGGTGAGCATCTCAGATTGCCAATTTGTTAGAACAAAGTGTTCTTGTGTTGAGGGGGGTTATGAGCAGAGACCCAAAGTCCACTCACTACCTCAGTGTATTGCCAAATGAATATATGTACATAGGCCAGTACTTCTATTTTTGTGGATTGGTGTACTTACATACATATCTATGCTTATACTGCTGTCCATTGCTTTGCCTCCTAGATTCTCCCTGTCTCCATTTACCTGCCTCCTGCCTCACCGTCATGTTCTCCATATTTCCACCTCTTAGTACTTCCTCTCATTTAGCTTGCTGTTGCTCAGACACCCCCAGATCTCTACGTCCTTATTGCTGATTTTAGTTCCCTAGTAGTTCCCTACTCTACGGCGTTATTTGCTCACCACACCCCTGCCCCCCGGCCACCTTCTTCCCACAAGTCCCCTGGGACTGGTGGCCTCTGTTGCTTGCTTCTGGAGCTGGTTTCCCATGCCTGTCTTATGTAAGTAGGCAAGCCAGCAATGACATAGACCAAACAAAAAGAATGCAAAAGATTGAAAAAAGAAAAGGAGAAAGGAAAAAAAGAAAAAGTCAATTCCAGGTCTGTCTGCTGCCCTTTACGACTATCTCCCCACTGGTCCTGGGGAAGTTCCGGGAGCTGCCCCTCACAGCCTGAAGTCTATTTGGGGGCTCTTTAGGGTCCAGTTGCTGATCTGTTTTGTTCCCTTTCTGGTATGCCCTGCTGTGGAGGGTTCAGACCACACTACCTCCCTGACTCTAGAATTTTCCTCTGCCGAGGTATGTTCAAGTAAGGGGACGACGTGACACGAGCTGTTGTTGGCCCTCCAGTCCTTTCTGTGCCTTAGCAGAGTCCCTGCAGAGAGGTTGTCCTCTAGACTCGGTATGCCCTCATGGATCTAGATCGGTTGTCCCTTTCTTTTTGTCCTTCTTGATTTGTTTCCATGTGGGCATGGTATGCCAGCCCCTCTGTCCAACCTGTAGATTAGGGTTGTTCTCTGTCCCACATTCTTCTAGGGAGGGGGTCAGTTTGGCTTTGGTTTGGGTCGCCTTGTACCTCTTTCTCTTCATGCATTCCGCCACGTGGTTACCTTGCCCTCATGGTTGTTGGTGGGGTCAGTATGCCCACTACAAATTTTGTGGAGACAAAACCAATACGCTCCTCAAGGGTGGGTTAGGGCCCTGCTCGCCCCATGTCATTATCTCATTTTTGCTTCCCTACCCCCTTCTCCCTCCTCTTTCCCTTTCTTTGCATGGATTAACATATACCTCCTTGGGTTTGGTCTAACTTCTTCCCAACTACCTGTACCTCAACCCGTATATTGTGAGATAGGTGGCTTCTCTTTTATACCTACTGTGCTGATTTTACTTACCTCAGGGGCTTCATGCTGTACTTCTCCTCTGGTGATTGGCAGACCTCACTTAACATAATTTCCTCCAACCCTTCCCATGTTTTATGTGATTACCAGTGCTTTTTAGTGATGCATAGTACTCCGTTGTATTGGACACCCTTCTTTCTAATAGCCAGGCACCATCTAGTTTCTTCGCCACACTTTCTAGAGCACCCATACTTTCAGTGATCTTTTAAGGAGGGTGGACATCAAGCAGCGGCATGTCATAAGAACCAATTGTTCTTAGATTGAGCCTAAAATCAAGTGCAAGTCCAAAATTCTCTGAGCCCAAACATCTTTGCAACAGTAGAAAGCTTCATCCTTCCCCCATGGAGCTGGCTGCTGGTTTTGAACTGGTTAGTAGTTATCAGCCCAAAGCATAACCACTACGCATTGGTAGTGTCATGAGCCCTTGGTGCATAATTTAGAACACTTGAGAAATTACACAGCTATTAACTGCAATTTATTAATCGTTGACTTACACAGATTAAACTCATGACTGGACACTGTTTACACAACCAATGGGGGTGGCTGCTAAGGCACATCTTCCAATGACATTCTTTCCCAGCAGCAGAGCCACACATACCAGGCTAACACATGTCCTAATGCAGCAAGAAGGGGCTTTAGATAGTGTGGGGTAGTTCCTGCTCACCATTCATTGGGTACCTTCAGTGAGCCATCTTTGAAGAGGGAAACTCCCAGGATTTTTTCTTACTTGGAATCACAATCAATACTCAAAGAAGCAGTAATCAAGAGATCAAAAGACACATTCCATTTGGTAACTCTGATGCACAAAACATCTTTAGAATATTGACGAGAAAGGCTGATTCTCTTAAGACTAAGGTGTGCCTGACACAAGCTGTGGTATTCGCCACTGCACCATATGGATGTGAAAATTGGACACTGAAGAAGGAAAACTGTAGAAGAATTGATATATGGGAATCATGCTGGAGAAGAATATTCAAAGTGCCATGGCCTGTTAAAAGGACAAAGTGACAAGTGTTGGAAGAAAGTAAGGTCAGAGTGCTCCTTAGAGGCAGGCATGGGCGTGCGGTCAGGCCCTGGAGAAGGACAGCGTGTTTGGGAAAGTCCAGGGGCAGTGAAAAGAAGGCAGGCCCTCGATGAGATGGATGGACACAGTGGCTGCACCAGTGGACTCAGGCGTGGGGAACAACGGTGAGGGTGGCACAAGACTGGGAAGTATTGTGTTCTGTTGTGCGCAGGGCGGCTATAGGTTGGAGCTGACTTGATGGCACACAACAACAACAACAACAACAACGACAACAACAGAACAATTTCCACCCTTATCCCCTGCCTGGAAAGCAGGCTGCAAGCTTAGAACAAAGGCCTCCACAGCAACCATGTTCAGCGTCCATAAGACTTTGGAGATGAGGAAACATCAGTCATAGTTGAGGCCTCATGCACAAGTGCATTCGTTTCCAGAAAATCGGGGTGGGGGTGGGGCACAAAGCACACAGATTAAATCCAAGCTCCTCAACCTGCTGCCACTCTCTTGAGTATTACACCCCATCACCTTGGGCCACTTACGGGAGGGAATTTCCTTCTCCAGGTGAATTCATGAGTTTTGTTCCTTCCCTTCTTGTCTCAGCATAGGCCAAATGTCCTAAGCTGTTTCCCGGTGTACATGGTTGTTAGTTCCTGGATTATCCCCTCTTTATAGGAGCATGAGGAATTACCAGCCTTGTTTTGGGAAGCAGCATAATGCTGGGGGATCCAACCATTGTCATGGACAGCCTTCCCTTGAATATTTTTCCCCAGAAGGTGTGAGAAAAAGCGAGGAAGTTTCTTCTTAAATAGATGTGGGTTTGACAGGTGATATTTGCTTATGTGTATGTACTCCCCTCTGCTGCTATGAATGAAAGCTAGGAAAACTTGTTAGGTGTCCTTGAATTGGTTCCTACACATCAACCATCCTATGCATCACACCACAAAGCCCCGCCCAGTCCTGCACCAGTTGTTTGGTTTGAGCTCCTTGGTGCAGCCACTGTGTCAATCCACTTCTTTGATACAACTCAACCCCTCACAGTTTACCTTATTGTTCGGCGAGTAGTGACTGGAGTCTTAAAAGCTCTTAAGTACAGCTATCATTCTCTTCTCACCCAGTGGAAGGGAGAGCCTTGAAAATAAAGTAGACCCATGGATCATGCAAACATCAGTCTTCATGACCCTGAGACCAGAAGAACTAGATGGTACCTAGCTACCACTACCCAGCCAAGCAAGCACCAAACAAAAACATCAAACAAACAAACTCTCTGCCAGCAAATCGGTGCAGACTCATACTAAGCCTATAGGACAGGGTAGAACTGCCCTAGTAAGTTTCCAAGACTGTAACTATTTATGGGAATAAAAAGCTTTGTCTTTCTCCTCAAGGAGTGGCCAGTGGTTCTGAACAGCCCTGCAACTGGCAGCCTAACGATGATGCCACAAGGTCCGGGATAGAGGGGGAGAGAAATGGAAAAAACTGCACACGAAAGAGGCCAGACCTAAGTGGTCGGATAGAGGCAGGGGGAACCAACCAATATTAGGCTCCTCAGTCCCCTTTCAGGTTTTGAACTGAACTCTTCAGATCTATGTTAGATTATCAGCCATTTAAGATGAAACAACAACAGCATTTCCCCAAGGACAATGTTCAGACAATAAGAAAGGAGAAGTGTGACAGTTACTAATGCGGTGTCAACTTGTGGAGAGGTGTCTAGCCTGTCCATCAGGTTGTAGCTTGATGACCTCATGTGGAGGTGCCACAGAGATAAATAGCTCACTGGAGGTGAGATACATGAAGTCTCTCTGTTTTGTCTTGTGGACAAGACATATGGAGCTACCTTAGAGTTCTGGAGCTGGAGGAGCCCTGTGGAGACTCCTGCCAGTGTGAGATGCTTCCACTGCCACTGGATCCACAGGACTCTCCATCCAATGGCCTGTGATCTTCCTGCATTCGGCATCATTGCATGTACTGCGTGAGTCTGAACAGGACTTTATAGATTGGCGTCAGACATGTGGGCTAATATCAGACTTATGGACTTGATCTGGATTGGGCTGGGATGCTTTCTCAATAGACAATTGCTCTTTTAGAAAAGTTCCTTCTTATACACATATTTGAGTGCCTATGAATTTGTTTCTCTAGTCTGCCAAGACCAACACCAGAAAGAACGAAAACAGGAAATACAGGGAAGAAGTGGAATTCCTGAGGACACATCAAAAGGATTACTATAGTTACAAAGGGATCTGCTCGGTCAGCCGAATTAATAATGAAAAGTCACAACGCAGAAACAGAAACCGGTAACAAACAAACCACCAACAAAAAAAGCTCGAACCTCATGTTGGCCAGCAGAAGCAACAATGTGAAGAGGAGACCCATCCCTCCCTCTTCCCGTTAAAACAAGATTTCAACTGTTCCATCTGTCCTGCTGAGTGTGTTCGCTGAGTGTGTTCATGGCAAGGCAGTTCTTCTGCCCTGCTGCAGTCTAGCAGCCAGAGGTTGATCTGGCTGAGCCTTTCCTGCACCTTCCCCAGCTTCCAATTGCAGACCAGGCTACAAACCAGTAAATCACTCTCTCTCTCTCTCATCCCTCCATCTCTTTTTCTAGGACCTCTGTTAAGAATCACCTCAGCCTTTCTTTTGAGGTCCTCTGAGTAAACTCAACCCCCCAGCCTTTTGGTTACCTGCAGAGACTAGCAACCATGTGCACAACCCGGGTCCTCCAAGCCCCTTATCAGTGGCCCCGCTAACTTTTCCGACCTTAGCCCATGTGGCTGGTGAACATAACGAACAAATTCTCCATCATTTGGTGCAGTTTCCTGGAGGAGCCCGGCTTTTTCCCACCCAGCTCTGTGCTTGCACTGGCTCCTGCCTTTGCCTGAAAGGTCCTTTTCGATCTTTGCCTGTTCACTCTAGGCCCCATGCATTAGTTCAGGTTGATTAGAGGAAGAAAAATCCCAAGAGAGAGTTTTATAACAAAAAGCAATTGTATATTGCGAAAACATCCGAGCCCAGTCCAGATCAGGTCCATAAGTCTGGTATGAACCCATGTACAATACCAGTCCATAAGTTCCTCTTCAGACCAAGATTGCCACTGACAATGATGCTTAACGCAGGAAGATCACAGGCCGGTGGGTGAAAAGTCTTGTGAATCCAATGGCTGTGGCAGCATCACAGGGCTATGTCCACAGGTCTTTGCCTCACAGCTTGCTTCCAGGAGAATGAGAGCAGAGAGAGAGAGTGGCCTACCTCTTCTGATAGCAGAATCAAGAGAGAGAAAGCTCCCAGAAACTTCAGGAGAAGATCACCCCCCAAGGAGGCATCATTACACTATGACCTGATTAACAGGCTAGACTCCACCCCTTCAGTCTTAATAACCTCAAGGTAACTTGAGATTATGTAACTACAACACCACATAAACCACAGTATCTCTGCAAGCTTTCCATGCCTGCTTCAACCTGCCCCAAACGTTCTATGTTTTTCACAGTAGTCGTGGTGTTGTTGTGAGTGCCGGCTACCCTGTTCCCACCCACAGTCACTCTTGGCCCAGCAGAAGAACACACTGCCACGTCCTGCACCATCCTCACAATCGTTCTTACGTCGAAGTCCATTGTGACAGTCCCTGAGTCCACCCATATCCTTGAGGGCCTTTCTCTTTGTCACCATCCCTCCACTTTACTAAGCATGATGTCCTTCTCCAGCATTGGCGATGGAAGCATGTCAGCACTGGCTGGGGTCTCTCTGTAGCATTTCCAGCTTCAGAGGTCTAGTTCCCTCAGGATCAACTCATGTGGCTTTCCTCTGGCTCCTCCAGTTCCTAGCATGCTGCCATCGTGTCTTGTCAATAGTGCGTCTCCAAGGAACTGAATCACGTAGGCATCCCTAAGACCACGCCCCTTGTCACCATAGAGCCCTTAAGACAGCTGTCACCTGTGACGTGTCCTGACCTGTGAAGACAGAGCTCATGTGTCCCCCATAGGGTTATTTAAACAGGGAAAATTAAAGTTCTCTCTCCTGCCTCTCTCTCCACGTGGACCACCAAGCAAATGTGTCTGACTACTATTATTTCGCTCTCTCTCTCATGCTCTCTATATCCTTATAATAATAAATAACAATTATCACTGTACAACTGCGCCTATCGAACCCATGATGTATGTCTCAGAAGCTGGCTTCTTCTGATAGCTAGCACCAACTAGGACAACAACAGCACAGAGAACTTGTGCAGCAGATTTATCTAAGGTGATACAAATTCTGATCTCTCGCCTGCTGTTTTCACGAGCAATGACTGTGGACTCAAGCCAGACAAAATCCTTGACGTCGCTCTTCTCTCCTCTTGGCTCCCTCTTATACCCAGTGGAATGGTCAAGGTGATCATGTCTTCCTGATAGAGTTCCACACACCCTATTTGCATGGTCCTATCCAATTGTTTCGTGGGAGTTACAAAGATCTGGAGAGAAGAGCCAATTTCCCCTTCCCCCCTTTTTTAGAAGAGCCCCGTTAAGCAATGTCTTGTTACCACAGAAAACCACTTTAAGAATATCACTCGGTGTAATTGAACATTTCCATTGTCTTAGGTAGAGGTTCTAAGATGGGAAGAGGCCACAATGATATGACATGACCTGTCTGTTTTCTTGGAAATCTGTATTGGCACCGATCCGGAAAACAACCAAGAATTAACCCCAAGAATTAATCTCATTCATGGAATTTTTTTTAATGCTTTACAGGGAAGCATATATTTTTTATTAGCAGTGCAGCAATATCTAGAATGACTGAGAGGATCTGCCAAAAGAATAAAGCCTCCTACCCCACCTTTCAGTCCCTCTTCCCTGCTGTCTCAAAGAGGAGCAATGTATCTCCCAGAGAAGATTTTATTTGTGGTCCATTATATAAGTGAGTGAATGTGGGGCAAAGCGTTAGTCTTGAGAGCTGGGATCTGAATGGTGGGTGGAGTTTGAGTAATCCCAATAGGAGGCAAGGATTTTAAGTTCACAGGCCACATTCAGCAAAGTTATTTAACTTATCCTGCCCTGAGGCTCTCCTCCTCAGCTCAATGTTTAATAGCTATACTCCAGTATCCTGTACTTTATGAAATTTAAAAATATTATCATAACATATTCCTTCAATGATGATATACTGAGAGGCTACAGCATGATGAGTCTTGGGCATGGAGCAAGTTCAAATAAACAGTTAAAATTAAATGTTGCTCTTACCTACTTTGCTGAGCAAATCCATAAATGACTATTTCAATTGCAAGACTTATTAAAAACATATATAGGAAAAAATCACAGCTCTCTAAGTCTACTTAAAAGATGTCTACTTAAAAGGATAAGGAAGGGCTTTGCAGAAGCAGTGGCACTGGCCCTCAACTGTGACAAAGGTAGGAGGCAGACAGGGGTGGTGTGGGGGCAGACTTCGGAGTTACCCCGACAGTAGGAGCAGTGTGAATAGAATGAGTCCAGTTGGGAATGACCCGGGTCTGCGCAGGCGGCCTCGAGGAGGGTTGAGTTTCTAGATAATAGTGAGAAAGCCAGAGAAGGGGACCTGTGCATTGCCCTACAGGCCCAATTGAGGATGCTGGACATGATGATAAGATGATGGGGAGGAAGTCCCTGAAAAGACTTACCTGGGGACAGTGATCCCACTTTGGTCTAAAGTAGGTGCTCAGTAAACATGGAGCAATCTGACTTCCGCAGGGAGAAACGCATGGATAAGGTTGAGAATGAGGAGGGCTTTTCAGGGAAGTAGTGAGTACCTCGGGAGAAAGATGGGGCTGTTGTTCCTGTAAAGAGTTACAATCTCTGAAGCCACAGGGGCAGGCCTACCCTGTCCTATGGGATCTCTGTGGTTGGCACTGACTCGATGACAGTGAAGGAGGGTGGGAGTGAGTATGGTGGGAGTCAGTCGTGGTCCAGTGGTTGAATTCTCCCCTTCCACGGAGGAAGTCCAGATTCCATTCCTGGCCAATAAACTTCATGTATGTTTTGCATGTTGCGGCCATTGCTCACTGGGTTTCAGTCAAGTGTGTGCACTAAGACAGACAGAGACAAAAGGAGTGGTGATCTACTTCTGACAGTTACCCAATGAAAACGCTGTGATGCACAATGGCCTGATCTGTTACCCAGGCAACACTTAACTCCATTATGCATGCATGTGTTACTCTGGGTAGATTAGAGAAACAAATTCATAAACAGGCATATGGACATAAGGGAAAGGTTTACACACAAGAGGAATGGAACATTGAGAAAGCATCCTAACCCAGTCCAGTCTAAGGTCATAAGTTTGATATTAGCCCATATGTCCGATGCCAGTCTATAAAGTTGCCTTCCAACACATGAAACACATGTAATGACACCAGGACAATCATAGGCCAGTGGGTGCAGTCTTGTGTATCCAGTGGCAGTAGAAGCATCCTGGTGCTGGCAGGGGTCTCCTCATGGCTCCTCATTTCCAGGGCTCTGGGTCCATCAGCAGTATCCATTGGTCGTAGAAGTATCTCAGCACTGGCAGTGGTCTCTCTGTGGCTTTTCCAGCTTCAGTGGTCTGGTTTCTTCAGAGCAAACCCGTGTTGCTTTCCTCCGGCTCCTCCAGTTCCTAGCATGATGCCATCTCATCTTGCCAGTATTTTGTCTCCAAGGAACTGAATCTATAGTCTCTCACTTCCAATGGGAAATACCATGAGACTTCCCAGAATTCTCAGGAGAAAGTCATGCCCACACAGAGGTCTCATTGGCTATCTCCAGATTGAGAGGGAAGAATCAACCTTATACTCCCAATCAATGAAATTGACATCAAAGTACATGACCACCACAATGGGGCACTCTCTGGCAGGGCAGTGAGGAGAAGGCAGCCAGTAGCCACCTGAGGACCCCAGAAACACAGGAAACAGCAGAGAGCAAAGTTACTGCATTGGGTGGTTTTCCTCCTCACCAGCGGCTTCCTAAGGTAAAACCACAGGTGTTCACACCAGTAGGGGGTTCCAATAACCACGGTGCAAATCAGTAGCACCAAGGAAACTTTCTTAAAACTGGCATGTAGGAGACCTATCTTGTGAGTTTCTGATTCTTGAGTATTTCTGAGCTAACGCCTCAGAAGCTACATCTAAAAACCAATCCATAAGAATGATGATTATCTTTGGGACCATATACTCCCTCTCTTCGCTGTATTGTCATCCATAAATCTGAGTCCTCTCCCTTCACCTCCCTCTCTCACCCTCCTGTCCTCTCTGCTTAGAGAGTATTGAAAGGAACCTTGCATCCTTTCTGTTCATCCTTCTCAGAGATTCTTCTGATTACAGAAATTTGGACAAAGGTAACATCTGGACCAGAAGAGAAAAAGCAGCTGGCCTTCCACATTCTTTTCCTCTTGTCACCTCTCTTGTATGACTAGATGATTAAACAAGCCACCCTCTTCCACGAGATCAGCCAAGGGGAACTGAGACCTAGAGGAGACAGGGGAGCCCTAGTTTGACCTTGACCTTGAAGCGGGATTGCACTCAACTGCAAGACAATCAGAAAACACCATCAAAGAGGGCCTTTCCAATTGGACAGTCAGTTCCTTGTATGGCTCCAAGGCCAGAGGGAACTGGTCTAGTGGTCCCATGACACCCTCAGAGATTATGTGATTTCTTCCAAGCTTGCTCTTGGAAGGGCCAGAGCATTAACATTTTCTGTTTCGAAGACCAAGGACATCTCTTTGAGGAATCAGGTGCATCTGACCCAAGTTATGGTTTTGTGTTAGTCCAGGAACACTAGAGAAACAAATTCATAGACACACACGTGGATGTAAGGGTAAGGTTTATATACAAGAGGAATGGAACTTTGAGGAAGCATCCCAACCCAGTCCAGTTCAAAGTCATAAGTCCGATATTAGCCCATATGCCCAATATCAGTCTATGAAGTGTCCTTCTGACTCATGAAGTCACAGGCCAGTGGGTGCAGAATCCCAGTGCTGGCAGGGATCTCCCCATGGCTCCTTGTTTGGGCTCAGGGTCCATCAACAGGATCCAGTGGTGGTAGAAGCAACTCAGCACTGGCAGGGATCTCCACATAGCTTCTCCAGCTTCAGAGGTCTGGTTCCATCAGGGTAAGGCCATGTGGCTTCTCCTCCAGCTCCTGGGATGCTGCCATCTTGTCTGTAGTTCATTGTCTCAGAGACTGACTCCCAACAACTGGGGAGATGGCCTCTCATTTCCATCAGGGAAATATACTGAGATTTCCTAGAAATCTCAAGAGAAAGCCATGTCCACACAGAGCCCTCATTGCCTCCTCAATGGCTATCTCCAGATTAACAGGCTAGACTCCTTCCCTACATCTCAATCATGAAATTGACATCTCAAATACATGACTGCCACAATGCTTGTGGAAGTTGGATAATCAGTAAAGAAGATGGGAAAGAATAAATGCATTTAGATTGTGATTTTGGTGAAGAATATTGAAAGAAGTGTAGATTGCCAATGAATCTGTCTAGGAAGAAATACCATCAGAATGCTCTGTGGAAGTGGAGCTGGTGAGACTTTGCCTCATGCACTTTGGGCATGTTATCAGGAGAGACAGGTCCATGAACAAGGACATCCTGCTTGGTCAGAGAAAAAGGAAGACCCTGAATGAGATGTATTGATATGGTGGCTGCCACAATGGGCTCCAGTGTCACCAGGATTGTGAGGGTGGCTCAGAACTGGGCAGTGTCTTTGAGTCGGAGCTGGCTCCAACAGCAAGGATCCCTGAGGCAAGATTTGTGCTCAATTCTGCCACTGTCACATGGAAACAGCCACGGACAACATGGGAGCAGACTGGCAGAGGCAGGTTTGGCCCGCCAAGGGTGCATTTGGCTTGCGCTGAGCTGGATTTGTCCCTGGACTGTGGCTTGCTGACATCTGGTTGTCAAATAAAGCTTTGGGGAAAGATGAAGAAGAGAGAGAAATGTCTTTATCATCGTCCCCTCAAAACATTATACATGCAATGCAAAATTCTCCCAAACCACTAACAGCAATGACATTGCCCTATCAGCTTCCTTAACAGTTTGGTCTGGAGCTTGGGTTTGCAGTTTGCTGCTTCTCCAAAGAGTCCTGGAAATCCGAGCACAGTGCCCTGCTCCAGTCTGTGGTGAGTGTGCAAGTCTGTGCCCTGAGTCCCTCACTCACGGTGAAGACGGGAAGGCCCAACTTGAATGTGTGTCCCTTAGGCACTGGGCTGTTAGCCACAAGGTCAGCGATTTGAAACCACTAGCTGCTCCACAGGAGACAGAGGAGGTTTGCTACTTCAAGAAAGAGCCAATAGGATGTTCCAATGATAGAACAATACCGTTGATGTCAGATGCAAGTGAAATGTTGCTGCAGACCATCCTATAGCAGCCGCAGCAGTACCTGACAGGGAACTGTCAGATGTTCAGGCAAGATTCAGAAGAGGATGTGGAACATAGAAAATCACTGCCGATGCCAGATGGATTTGGCTGAAAGCAGAGCATACCAGGCAAGTGTATACTTGTATTTTATGGACATTGCCAGGGCATTCGACTGTTAAGAATAGCCTTGAAATGGATGGGAGTCTCAGAGCAGCTCCCTGTGCTCACACAGAAGTTGTTCATGGGTCAGGCATACGAATAGAACAAGAAGAATACTGCTTGATCTAAAACCAGCAAAGGTATGTGTCAGAGTTGTATCCTCTTACCCTCCATAGCCAATCTGTTGGCAGAGCAAATCATCAGAGGACCTGGCTTATGTGAACAGCAATGTGACTTCAGGATTGGAGCACGGCTCATGAATGTGCTTGCTTGATGTGAGTGAAGAGGGCTCGAGGTACTTACTTCCTGAGGACCATCAAAGACTATGAGAGTCTTCAGTCTGGAGGACATTTCCCTATCAAGGAAACAGAAATCTTCACAACTGGACCAGTGAGCCACATCCTACTAAATGGAGAAACTATTGAAATTGATAATGACTTCATTTTATTTGGGCACATAATCCTAACCCATGAAAGCATCAGTCACAGCCATCGAAGGACACATTGCACTGGGTAACTCTGCTGTAAAAGACCTCTTGAAAGTGTTTCCAAGGAAGCATGACAGAGATGCCCTTGACCCAAGCCATGGTCTTGTCAATCCCCTTGTATGCAGGGACATGAGGCAGACAATGCAGTAGGGAGCCGGGAGAAGAATGGGTGCATTTGAATTAAGGTTGGTGAAGAATATTGACAGTACCTTGGAGGGACAGAAGAAGAACAACAACAACAAAAAAAACCCTGCCTCACAATGCTTCTCAGAGGTGACAACGGTGAGACTTCATCTCATGTACTCTGAACGTATCATTAGGAAGTCTTAGCTCCTGGAGAAGGACATCGTATTTGATTAAATAGAAGGCAAAGGAGAAAAGGAAAAGAAAAACAAGAGAGTTTCAGTGTAATGACTTGATACCATGGCAACAGCGATGGATGCATACATGGCCGGGTGGGAGGATGGGGGGCACCGGGCAGTGTTCTATTCTGCTGAACAGAGTGTCTTTAAATCGGAGTCGGCTCAGTGGCCCCAACCCATCACCACCACCACTCGAGTCAGAATGGACATAATGGCACACAACAAACAAAACCACTTCAAGAGCTCCATCTTTCTGATCAGCACTTGCTTCTCCAGTTCCCCCCCGGCGGACCCCTGGGACTCAGGCGCTGGAAAAAGGGTTAGGAATGCCTGATTTAAATATGTGAGAGAATGGGTCTTTGTCTTTTCACTCCCAGATATACAAGTGAACACCCTCATTTTCCTTATTTTACATCGCTGGCCAGGAGCCCTTGTGTTAGCGTGGCTACCATGTGGCTATCACAAAGTCAGCAGTTTGAAGCCATCAGCCTCTCCAAGGGAGAGGGATGATGTTTTTCACTCTAAAACAAGCGGGAAAAATAATAAAAAGCACAGTGAGTTTCCCTTTTGCCCTCTAGATGGCAGTATGGTACTAGCAGTTTCATGAATAATTTTCGTTCCAGAAGCCTTCCAAATGTTAATTGTATAATTTTTCAGTGGGAATAATTTCTGTTTCTAAATTTATTACAGTGTTTTTTCAATAGTGTCAAATTTATCTATAAGCAGGTAGAGTCCATAGCTCCTTTCTTTTTAAAAGAACAAAAATGACAATCTTTTTCTTTCTTTTCCTCCCTCCTCGGAGCTTCCAGCACGATCAGTAGAAACGGAACATATTGCAAGATATAATTGTCACGATTATGTGACTGCTCATTTGGAGTGTGCGTGTGCACATGCATTAAGCTGCTGCGTCTGCAGTGCCCGTCAGGAAGATGAACCCCAAACAACAAATGTTTCTCACTGGCTGCAGCCTCTTTCGTTTGTTTGTAGGTAATGAATGTTTCCCGAACACATGAATGGCAAGGGAACAAAGAATGAGATGTATTTCCAGGGGAGGCTTTTGAGATTAACAGAGATCGAGATGAGAGAGATAGAGATGAGAGAGAGAGAGAGAGAGAGAGAGAGAGAGAGAGAGAGAGAGAGTGAGAGAGATATGAACTGAGCACTAGCCTCACACATAACCAGCCGGATCCTGGGAAAGAGAAGTTATGTGTTAATTATAGGAAGGGCATGTGAACAATCCCATTTCAGAAGAGCTTATTCAATATCTTTCATTTTGGTTTCCCTTGTGTCATTCGCCTTGGTTTGTGATGAACAAATATGACACATTCAGTTTTTCGCTTCAAGTCCAAACCATTACTGTTCACTGATTTAATTCTCTGGCTCTGATGGCTTGGGTTTTGAAAGTGCCACCTTCTCCGCCTTGGTTAAGCCACTTAACAGCTAGTTGAGATTGAACCAGGGATCTTGCAAGATCCCGTTTGTAAAAGCCCAGACAATCAACCTGGGCTCCATCTAAGAAGGGGATTTGTGCCTCCTTGCTTCCATCATGTAGGCTATCCCCTAGAACTCCTCGAGGGACACTCCTATCCCATGTCCAAGGGTGACAATTACTTTCACAGGTTGACCCTCCAGTCCCTGAGTGCACTTCCCCAGGTGTAAAAACTCCGTGAGTAAGCTGAACTCCCCCTGAAGACAGAACAGATTCTTGGATTCTTCTGCCTTCCCGTGAGGAGGGAGTAGCCACGGGAGGGAGTAGAGGACCCCGAGCTGCATACCACGGCTGCTGTCAGTTTGTTCTAGGTGCTCTGGTGCCCTGAGCATGGCTGCGATGCTGGAGACCATGTCCCCACTACTCCTGATACCAGCAGGGTGACGCATGGTGGGCAGGTTTCAGCAGAGCTTGTTGCCTAAGGTCGCTTAGGAAGATAGGCTCAGCGATCTTCTTTGAACTAGAGTGAGAGACCCCCATGGACTGCAGCAGACGCTTGTCCAACTCACTTGCTTCTCATCGGAGGCACTGGAGGAAGAGGGCCTGCTTGGGGAAGCAGAGAACCCTCAAGGTGAGATATGGCTTGCCTAGCAGGTCACATGGTGGACTTGAACATGAGGATGACAAAGAGGGCAAGATTTTGTTCTGTTGTGCACAAGACCACCGTGAATGAGAGTCTCTTCCTACCTATCTAGCTATAAAGAAGTTACTTTGAGGACGAAGGTGCACTTGACCCAAGCCATGGTATTTTCAATAGCCGCCTATGCATGTGAACAGTGGACATGGAATAAGGATGGCCAAAAGGGAAACAATGCTTTTGAACTCTGGGTTTGGCGTAGACTATTGAAGATGCCACGGACTGCCCAGAGGACCCACAGGTCTGTCTGGGAAGAAGAACAGTCAGAATGATCCTTAGAAACAGGAGGACGGGACTTCATCTCACCTACTTAGGACACATCATCAGGAGAGACCAGGCCCTGGAGGAAGGAGGATATTATGCTTGGTAAAGCAGAGGGGCAGTGAAAAAGAAGACCCCCAACAGGCTGGAGGGGCACAGTGGCTGCAGCGAGGGGCTCAAACATGACCACAGCTCTGATGATGTGGCTGGCCTGCGTAGTGTTTCATTCTGTGGTGTGCATGGCCACTATGAGTTAGAACCAAACTTAGGGCCACCTCACAACAGCTCATCTATATTTTACCTACCGGCCTACTTATCTGTTCTCTCTCCCTCTCACCCTCACTCTCTCTCTCACACCACCCCACCTCCCCTAGCATGGTAACCTCTGTAGGCAATTGTGAAGAACTCAGTTCCTGTGAATCCATCACAAATAGCCAGTGAGATGCAATCCTTCTTGAACATATTCACACAATGTCCCAGTGTGCAAAGTGCCCCTTTTCCTGGTCCAGACCCGATGAGAAAGGGAACCTCACTCCCGGACCCAGCATTTTAGAGGCCCCTGCTCCTTCTCTGTCCCTTCCATCACTGCCCACTCCTCCTCCAGCACCCTGCTCGGCCCTTGGCTTCTGATTCAAGCTTGGCTGCAAGGTATCTAGAAGGGTCGTGCATAGTTTTGCCTCTTGGGCATCTCCCCTGGCATCTTGGGCATCTCCCCTTGACAAATGGGTCTTATCTTGTCAAGTCAGGGAAGCCCCACCTCCACATCTTCAGCTCCCCGAAAGGCCCGCCTCCACATCTTCAACTCACAGGCTGTTCCCTGCTCTCCAATAGCCCGTCTGACCTCCAGTGCAGCACCTGCCCCGTTGTCACTTAAGCACTCAGGCTCAGGCCGCACATCTTTCCCCAGGTCTTCCCGGCCCACTTGTCTTCTCACAGAATGTCCCCACCTCTGAAGGCTCCCGCTGCCCGCTCCAGCCTGCTTCAGGCAATTTAAAAGATTCCCCAAGCAGGTCCCCGTCTGCCTGCCTTTTGGCCCAGATTTTCAGAGACTGTAACCCCTGGGTAAATGGAATCGGAGTGAGAGCCAATATATATCCGCCTTCTCAGGGGCATTTAAAATCCTGACAACCTTTCTAGTTTCAAGAAAAATTTCAAGACAAGTCACCTTTTATACATAACATGTATTTTCAACACTCTCGCCTGTGGCTAATGGGATCTTGTTATAGGAAGCGAGAGGTCTGCATTGCCACCTTGGGACAATCTCGTCTCGCCTCAGGTCTGCGAGCCCACTGTTAAGCCCGGCTCGCTGTCAAAACGCTCGTGCTGGAGCTGGCAGAACTGGCAAAGGTCGAAGGACTCCAGGGAACAGGAGAAAGAAGGGTCTGGGGGAAACGCCTTCTATTTAGACAGAGTTCCTCAAAGGAGGTTTTTTGAGAAGCTAAACGGAAGAGTAGCCTTGTGGGTAAAGGAAAACCTGGAGATATGAAACAGTTAATGAAGGGAATGCCTCCCGGGTTGGGGGAGGGCAACAATAGGATAGCGCTGGGCTATGAGCTGAAATGTTGGTAGTTCAAACCTGCCCAGAGGTGCCTCCGAAGAAAGGACTGGAGATCTCCATTTTCATAGGAAACAGCAGTTCCACTCCGACACGCATGGGGTCTCCGTGAGCTGGAATAAGCTCTCAGGGCAGCGGGTGGGCCGGGCTTTGAGTTTTATTATTAGAACAGCGCTGGCCGTAGGCGAAGGAGCCTAGTGGCGCACTGGGTGACCTATTGGGCTGCTAACCACAGGTCAGCAGCGAGAAATCACCCGCGGCGGAGTGGGGGGAAAGAGGAGGCTTTCTACTCCTTGGACAGTTCCAGCTTCAGAAACCCACAGCGTCCCGGAGGCTCCCTGTGCGCTCAGCATCGACTCGGGGGCAGCGAGTCTGGCGGTGAAGCCCCCAACAGCGTGCCCAGAGGCTGGCCCTGAGAACCCACGCAGTGGTTCTGCGGGAGCATGACCTGGTGATCGCTTCTGGTAAAGAACAATGAACAACAAAAGGCCCATGCCAGCGCCTTGCCGTCGTGTGGATTCCGGCTCATAGCGACCCTGACAAGGCAGAACTGCCCCTGGGCGTGCCCGGGATCCAAACTCTTTGTAGGAGTAGAAACCCGCAGTCGCTTGCGTGCGGAGCAGTGGGAGGTTTCGAACTGCTGGCGGTGAACATAGAAGCTAGTTGGGTAACTCCCGCACCACCAGGGTTCCCGGAAAACCCATCCGGCCATTCCACCCCTTCACGGGGGGGGGGGGGGGTGTCCCTCTGAGGCCCCGGGGCTGCTCTGTAAGGCCCCAGGCTTGCGACACTCTTCTTCCCTGCTGTGCCACCAAGCTGGAGACCTGCCCTCCGCAGAGGCTGGTTTCTCTGGATCCGAAAACAAAGGATGTTTGTTTAAATATTGCTGCCTGCCTCTTCGGCATGTAAAAATGTTGTTTTTCCCTAAAACGAGGTTTTTAATATTTGATAGGTTTTTGAGAGCACTGTAGAATTCAGCATTGTTTGGTTCCGTTCGAGGGCTGGTCAATCTTTGGACATGTGTGCATGAAGGAACCCGCGTTCCCTCCTCCCTCTCCATTCGTCTGGAGAGTGCCCGCTCCGCCTCCAGCACACCGCTGCCCTCCGAGACCGCCTTTTACAGACCGATTTGTACAGACAAGAAAGCCGCCCTCGTGACCTCATAAAATGTAAAACGACTTCCCGCGTGTGCAGTCGATTTGGCGGAAATCTACTGTTTGCCGTCCTGCGCTGTAAGCGGTGACGGATGTCGAGGGGAGGTGGGGGGACCCTGGGGACTTGGACACGCGGTGGTGGTGGTGGTGGTGGCAGCGGTGTGCTAAGGAGAGCAGCCACTCGGTCATCTTCTATCTGCATCGGGGAAACAGGAAGTCGCCGCCAGGTGCTGGCCTGCATCTGCAAGATGACGGTCACAGGTTGCGGGTGGCCGGGATCAGCCCGCCTGTCGAAGGTCAGGGAGGAAGACTAGACTGGGCAAAACTGCTTCTTCACGCCTTCCTGTGCCTGCCTCTCTGGGTGTGCGCGTGCGCCCCGCTGTGCGTGTGACTGAGTATGCCTGCGAGCCAGTGTGCACCAAGCTCACTGCCACAGAGGCGATGCTGACCCATAGTGACCCTGGAAGGGCCGAAATGAACCACCCTTTTGCGTATCCATGACTTTGAATCTTCGTAAGCGCAAACAACCTCATCTTCCTCCTGGGGAGCAGCTGGTGGGTTTGAGCCACTGACCTGGTGCTGGGCAGCTCTAAGCACAGTCCTCGAGGTCACTTGTTTTGGCCTGGGCCGCCACAGTGGGCGTTGTTTTGTGTGAGTTTGTGTGTACTCTGAGCATGCCCATATCACTCCCTGGTCAGATACAACTAGAGGGGTGGGAAAGAAACTGTTGTTTTTAAGTTTGGGTCTCTATAATTTCATGAACTTTCGTGTGCCCCCTTGTAAGGCTCTGGGGGCTAACTGCTGCTCTGGCCGCTTTAAACCTTGATAAGAACCACCTTTGGCTTACCATAGTGAAATCAGACTGGTGTTGGTTTCTCTCTCGTAGATTGTTTTCTTTTCTTGCTTGTCTCTCGCTGGCTCAGATCTCCTACACGTTTCTGTCCCCAGCGCCCTTGCTGAAGCCACATGACTGGGACCAGGGACAGTGGGTCATTGTTTCTCTTCTTTAATCACTTTATTGGGGAATCTTACAGCTCTTATAAAATCTGTACATCAGTTGTCTCAAGCATATTTGTACATATGTTGCCAACGTCATTTTCTAAATATGTGAGCCCTTGGTATCAGCTCCTCTTTTCACCCTTCCTCCCCACCTCCCATGTTCGTGACTCCTTGATAAATTATAAATGATTATTATTTTCATCTCTTACCGGGACCGCTGTTTCTCTTCAACCACCATTCTGTTGTTCATCCCCCCCGGGGGTTGTTATGTGCCCATCGTTGCAATCGGTTCCTCCTTCCGCCCCTCCTCCCCATCATTTCTTTCTGATCATTCAAAGTGTATGTGCCTCTGAATGAAAGATGGACGGAGGGGGCATTTCTGTCCCTTTCAGACCAAACACACAGCCAGTGTGTCTATTCTGGCTCATGTCTACCCTCTAGGACAGAGGAGACCTGCCAATCTTCACAGAAGCAGAAAGCCTATCCTTCTCCCAGCCAGCAGCTCTCTAACTGCTGACCTCGGATGACCAGGCCGACTCATCACCCACAAAGCCACCAGGGCTCAGGGACTCTTAGGTCTTCTCCCAAAGCTGGAATGAAGCATTGCATGAGCATATTATTTAAGGAGTTGCTGCTGGATTCCCCTCCAGGCTGACACAAGGAGAGAGTGATGGGTCATGTCGCTGTTAGCGGGTCCCTCTCTGGTGCTTCTGGGCCTTAGGTGTCTGGTGGTCATAGAGACCCCACACAGGATTTGTATATTCTTCAGACATAAGACAGATTCTTTGAGGCACAAAAGAGGGGATTCGTAGAGGGGATTTCTTTTAACTCTGCCATCACCCCTCTGCACCCTCTTAATACCTTATAAAGGAAAGCTGATTTTCAAAGCGGTTTGGGAAATTGGTGGCCTTTGAAAAATCAGACTCAGCAGCTAGCTGAAATCTCCTTTCAGGTCCCTTGATTTTTAACAAGGAGTTAACATACCAAATTGGGAGTTCTCGTGCGGAGCTCACCTTTCTCTTAGCTTCGTAGAGGATCCAACAGGTCCGATACAAATGGAGTCATCTCCCAAGGCAACAAGTGTTGCCTCTGTCCTGGGGAGTTGCTCTGACAAGCTGGGCTGTGGTCTGCAGTTGGAAACCAGCCACTCCTCCGGACAAAGACGGGCTCTCCACTCCCGTCCGTGCCCATCTCAGAGACGTACAGGGCCAGTTCAACGCTGTCCTTAAGAGTATCCAGGAGCCCGCGACTCGATGGCGATCGGTCGAGTTGAACAAATGTCTGGCTTCCTCATGGCCCCCACACCAGAAACCGAACCCACTGCCCTTGAGTCGATGCCCACTCCTCTTGACCCTATAGGACAAACAGGATTGTGCCATAGCGTTTTCCAGGCTGAAAAGCTTTGCTGAGCAGACAGCCTGACATTTCTCCCTTATCATGGCTGGTGCGTTTGAACCGCCAGCCTTCGGGTTAGCTGCCCACAGCTACCCCGCCGAGTTCCTTTCAGAGGAATGGAAGCTGACACTGGACGTGTTCATTCTCATGACTTCTCCTGTGTCATCTTTATACCCTTTCTGACGAAAACAACTCTCCCATCGTGTACACATCCCTCTGTGTCCTTGAATATAGAATGGCTTTCTCGTGTGACAAATTGCCGAAAGCTCGCCTTCCCCAACATGAAGGTACCACCTGACAAGTACTTCGCAACTGTGTGGAGTGATAAGATTTGAGAGTCGACCCGTGATGAACGATTGGTTCAGGATTCCTGGATGAATATGCATAGGCCAATCAGCGAAGGCTCCTGCTGCTTTTTCCTCTCCTAAGGCGGGGCCTCTTCTTTCTGCCTTTGTGGCCAGGCAATCAAGGTAGATTTCACTTTCTCCTTTGCTTTGATCTATTCACCATCCGTTCCTAAGAGTAGACATGGGCACCTCCTGGCAGATGAGATTGGATGGCTTCCACAGAGCCACGTGGAGAGGGCCGAGTCCAACACTCAAAACTGCGGGGCCTCATCTTCTTGGCCCACATGGTGGCTGCCACCAGGGCCTCAGCCCTAAAGAGAGGGTGAGGGGTGAGGGTGGCGGGGCCTGGGGTGTCTGTTGTACGAAGGTCCCTCTGAGTCGGAGGCCACTCAACAGCACCTGCCACCCCCCGCCACCACCTTCTCCCATGGTAGCTTCCACCGCATTTGAGGTGGTACTCTTTTTTTTTTTTTTGCTGAATTCAAGCCAGTGACTCATCTCTCTCCCACACATGATGACATGTGTGCAGCCCTACTTTCCCCCCCACTCCCCACCTCCAACACTGCTGTAGTTAAGCTTGTAAGTTCTCTCGACACTCGTAGCTAGGGGTGGAGTTCGACCTGTCAGTCAAGTGGCAGCTTGATGGATACCTCCTTGGGGGTGTGTGTGTGTGTGCGTGTCCTTTTGTGTAAGGTTGAAGGAAGAGTTCTCTGTCATGTTGAGCTCCTCTTCACTGACACTTGGCTGGCACCCTGTGCCCTCCCCCAGGGTCAGCCCACATGGGCTGTCTGACACTAAAAGCTATCCACACCCTGCCACTCTTCCACTGACCTTGGATCCCCACAGCTCTGCACCCATGCCTGGGACCTCCCTGCCTCCCACCACACCGTTGGGTGCTATTGGTCTGAGTACCGTGGGTCTCCAGAGGGCCCAGCTGGCACTGGACTCATGAACTTGAGCTGGACTGCCCTGGGCACTTTCCTGATGCAACGTTGTTGCTTCTGTCTAGAAAGCCCTTTCTTTTACATAGATTAGTGTCATTCAGAGGCTCTCAGACAACAGGGCACAGGAGTCTCCTGCTAAGGTCATGAACTTCTAGCTGGGACTCCCATTACAGTGGCCTTCCTCTGAGAATGAGAGGACTCAGGTCTTATTGGAAGATCCTCTGAGATTGTCCTCAGAGCCAGGGGACTGTCCCAATCCTAACCGGCCAGCTGATTCCTCCCCCCATCTAAGGGAGGGCCAGCTCAGGACAGAATGAAGAGGAGCAGGAGAGGAAGGAAGGTCGGAGAAGGTCACAAACCAGGGTGTCTTGTCCCCTTTTCTCAGCAGTGACTGATGGTCCGAAGGTGGCCAGGGGCTCAAGTTGCCTTATCAGCGGGCTACTGACTTCAGAGACTCCTCCAGTCTGGTACTCTGGGGTGCGTGCCCTCCTGGTTCTTCCCTTCCTTTCTCAAACAAAGCCACTGTGGCGGGCTTGAACACGTGGAAAAGCACCTAGCCAGGTAAGCGTGCCTTTGAACAGAAATGGGCACAAAGCCTGAAAGCCAGCCATCTGCAGGCTCCTCTGGAGTCGGAGGCTGAGTGTTGAGGTAAGTACATTGTGCTGAGAAAAGCAAATCCAAATTCCATCTCCTAATTGGCTGTGGCGGTGAAGAGAGAAGGCCCTGGCACCCCCAACCGCCACCACCTCCTTTCGCACTCAGAGAGATGTTGTGGCACTGAGATTTCAGCGCGCTCTTCAAGTAGGCGACATCTCTGTGAACAGCGCGCAAAATTAATGCAATTAGCGACAGCTCTTCTGGGACACCTGAGCCTTGGCTTTGAAAACATCAGCCCCACAAGGAAAATAGAAGGAAGTATATTTATCTAATAGAATTATATTAGAGGATATCATCTAATCCCCACCCCCCACCCCCAGGCTTAGCCTCCCCGCCTCCCTCTCAACGCTTCTATCCCACTCCCCATGGCGTGGACTGGCCAAAGCCTCATCTCACATCTGACCCCGACCGCTCAGCCTTTTCCGACTTGAACACTGCTTGGGCCAAGTGCACGACTGCTCTGGGGGAGAGAGGGAGGCAGGACGCCTCTGAGGTCCAGGGGCTGGAAGCCTGCCCAGTGAGTTTAACGACAGCGTGACCTTGGGCAGTGGCTGGATGTCACTTTCGCTCCCGTTGCCCCCTTCCCACATCCGTCAAAGACACATAATAACCGGTCCTCATCTCATGTGGGGGCTGAGGATTAATTAATAAGCGATTGTAAATTACTTGGCACTCCTCGGGGCCACCGCAGCCTGTAAGTGCAAAGAATTGTTATTAGCAGGCGATTCCGCTGGCTCTGAAGCAATAATGACTTCTGGGAGGCTGGGGGAGCACCTGCTGTGGTCTTTCTAGGTTGGAAAGCAAAGGTGGAGGGACTACATGGCGCTCCATTTCCCCTCTCAACTCTGCTATAAAAGGAGTCGGTCTCTCCACCATGCCCTCCCCTCCCCACCCCCCACCCCCAACGTCTGCCCTGGTCCTGGCATTTCAGTCCTACATTATGGGAACAGGTGTTTTCCTTGATTCAGGTGAAGCATTCACCGTAGGACAGAATGGAGTTTCAAGGGATTGCTTCTCAGCATGAGGCCCAGAAAGGGCACCAAATTACAAGGGCTAGGTCAGATAGCCAGGACAGCAGGACCGGCGGTGTTTCCTCCCCCTGTACATAAGGGTTGCGGTGAAGCTGGCACCCTTGCGGTGAAGCTGGCAACACTGACTGTAGCATAAAGAATGGAGAAGAGAGATCTGTGGCTTAGCTCAAGAAAGCAACACATTTGTGTAGTTGCCTATTTTCAGGATCCAGAGTCCTCAAGTAAAGTCACAGCCTCTAGGGTCCCTTTGAAGGCCTGGTCCTTTTGTGCCAGGACCCTTTCTCTTTGCAGTTTTCACTTCCAAGACTCTCTCTTTACTCCCTGGCTTCCCCAGCACCCTTGTACTTTGGTTTGCTCCTATCTTACTCCTCTCCCCCAGCCTACTCTCAGGTCTCTCTCTTCCTGTGTAATACCCGGTCACTCTCCTGGAGCTGGGGTGGTTCTGTGGATTATGGGTTGTGATGCAAACCACAAAGTCTGCAGCGGGAACCCCCCAGTCATTCCGTGGGAGAAGGATGGGTTTTCTATGCCTGAAAAGAACCAGGGTCTCAGAAACTCAGCTCTCCCCTGTGCTTCAGGAATGCTCTGAGTCAGCCTTCACTTGACCACCGTGAGTGGGAGTGTAGCGGTTAAGAAAGGGCTCGAATCAAGCCTCGCTTGTGAAGATGGCGCAGGACCAGGCAGTGTTTCCTTGGGCTGTCCATCAAGCCACTGTGAGTCAGAACCAGCTGGGTCGCACCCAACCGCTGTGAGGCACACTCCGCATGATGCTCTTCTACAGGAGATTCACAATTGACGTTAGTGTTTTCAAATCCCCCCAGGGGATCAAAGATCATCTGAAAATCTATTAAGCTAACTCACTCCCCAAACTATTTGATGAGTCTTATCATTCCCTTTCTCATTAAAATGTGACTTTGCCAATCCATAGATATCACCCTATTTCAATAGTTTTCAAATTCTTTATCATTGGCTACTGTAATAATATCATTAGTGGAATTATCAGAGGTCCCATGGAGATTTCTTATATTATCTCAAAAAGCTGACCAGGCTGCCACTAAAATGGGACAGGAATATATATGCAAACCCTAGATACATGGATGCATTTTGAGCTCACACTTATCTGTAGGTTCTAACCTAAGAACAATGAGTTCTTACTTACTTACCCTCATAAAGACATTCCTGAAGAAGTGAGTCCTATAGAAAAATTCAGTGAAGAAATCAGATAGTGTCTGGCTATCAGCACAGCAGCTGGGGGTCTTAAAACTGTGTCTTAATCCATTTAACTGAAGTGGCAGTTAATTCCAAATGGAAAAAGCACACAATTTGTGTGGACCAAGGCTTGCAAATAATGAAGTCCAAGATCAGAGCAGGTAATTGTACTGGAGCTAAAATGCTGATCACTATGAATGACTTTGAAAACCCAACATGCTGATACCCCACATGAATGAAGCCTTCATTGAATTCCCTCGGACCATTGTTTAGATGTATAATTAGGCTTGCTCTTACACAGAATATGTTGGAAAGTAGAAGCATAGCCAGTGAATGATTTAATAATTTATTCTAGCAAGTCTTTAATTCCCAACAAACAACCTTCCCCTGCATATGTCTGTTAAGAAGGTGGGCAAGGTTTTGATAGGATTCACCTGTGAGTAATTGTGAACAAGGTTGTCTGGAGTGCCATCCTGTTGTGTATAAAATGAGCTCTCTAAGAAGGTGGAATAAAGATTTTAGTACTAGAAAGAGCTAAGAGTGGAGCCCATCCTCTGGACCAGAGATTCCTATGCACGAATGTCCTGGCTCCAGAAGACAGCTATCCCATCAGAGGAGCAGCAGCAGGATCAGGAGCCAGAACATGGAACAGAGTGATGGACTTCCCAACCCACACAGCAGGTAAGGCTGAGGGCTTTTGTGCAGGAGGCTGGAGTGGGGTGCCTGTGGGCACTTAATTCAGAAAGTTGAACTTGCTGACCCATGGAAATGGAGCTGAACACTTTTGAGCCGAGGCCTACTACAGTGAGGTGCCTCTGGGCGCTTGATTCAGGGAGCTGAGTTTGCTGACTCAAGTGGCATGCCCCTTTGGGCATTTATTAGTGCACCAGAAGCCGTGTAACATGTCCTGGTAAACAACTACTCTGAACACTTCTTACTGGCATTAAAAATTGTTAGCTTTTTTAATGAACCCTTTACTCCTGAATTTTGCCTATGAGTTTCTGTATTACTGTTGCAATGGATATTAGAGCCTAAAGAAGTGAAATAGAGAATAAAATAATTAAGATAATACAGTGGACTGGTGCAGATCTAGCTAGACTTTAATTTTACATCTTATTCTTTGGTTTCCTCCACTTTAATCCATTCTTAATTTGTTCTGCTCACTTTTCAATTGAGGTTTTCTGTGTTTATTCTGTGGTTGTTGGGTTTTTGTTTGCTTGATATGTTTTTCTTTGCATGCAACACAGAAGAGGTAAATCTATGGAGACAATAACTAGGTTTTAATAATTTCTTAGTATTGCAGCAAGAAAGATTGGGGCAAATGGAAAGCTAATTATAATGAGTATAAAATGAAGAGAAGGTTTTAAAATTGATTGTGGTGATGATTACACAACTTTTAGAAATATGTCAAAATCATTGAGTTGTAGAATACGTGAAATGTATGTCAATAAAAATGTATAAAACAAAAAATGTGCCTGTGCTTCTCTTTTGTCAGAAGATGGAATAATTTTCTCTACCTTTTGATTCTTGGCAAGCCTTTTGATTTGTCTTGAGCAACAGAGTGGAGCAGAAGTGGCATTGGCTTTGTCCTGGGGCTAACTAAGCCTCTAGCATCTAGAGTCTAGAAGCTTTGCAGCCTCTGCTAAGACTCTTGATATTCTATGATTCTCTGTGGGGACAAGGCCAACCAGGTTGCTAAAAAATAGGAGAAATGTGGTTTTACTTCTCAATTGCCCCAGCCCAAATCCTTTGCTGCCTTTGTGATTCCAAGTTCATTTTGAGGAGCATAAAAGACAAAATTCATTTCACAACTTCCATGTCTTCCAAAACACGTGACTTCTCAATGCCTCCACAGAAATCTCATTTGATATTCAGTATCCAACATTTTAATTGGGTTTTTATTATATAGACCTTGTTACTTAAGTTATTACTCAAGTGATAGGACTTAATCTCTATCCTTTCTCCTCTCTCTGGAGATTGGACTGGCCAGCCCCCATTCAGGATGAGTCACTTCATGAACATAACCTTTAAGATGTGGACTGAAGCCCTCCCCCACCCCCCATGAATACAGACATTTCTATTACACAGAAAACCCAAAAGTTAAAAGTTACCACTCAAAGTTTAAGACCAAAGATCACATTCCTTGGAAAAAATAGTTCTCACCCAACATGAGCAAGTGCATTTCAGGAGGTCTGTTATCCAGTGATAGAGAATGACAGCTTTCATCTTTCAAATAAATGGCTTTTATTAGTTCTAAAAATATAAATTGGGCTTATAAATTAGTGACCCAGAGTGTTACCATTTTGGCCAGATTTCTATTGTTAGCTCAATTTCATTCTTTATTTTTTCTTTTTTTTTGGGCATCACTTCCCTCTGGTGGTCCTGGGAGCTACCCAGCCTTGCTCCTAGAGAGCTGCTTCTGGATTTGAACCGCCAAGCCTGTGGGCTGCAGTCCCACACTCAGCCATTATATCACTGGGGCTCAGCCCCAATTTCATTGTTTCTTTTTTCATTCTTTGCAAAAACGAAGTAGGGTACTCACCTACCCTCGAGTTATCTTCAGTCAATGAGGGGCCTCACGAGTGAAATTTGCAGAGTGAAAGAGAAGGTGCAGATCAACTTGTAAGTCCTTTAAAATGAACCTGGAATTATAAGGGGAGCAAAAGGTTTTGTATGAGAAGGCTCATATAACACTTCCCATGATCATTACATATATCAATTGTATGGAGACACAGTGGGCAGAAACAGGGCCAGAGTGTCAGCTTGAGCTTTGTAGCAGTTGCTGATTAAGCTCATACAGATCAAGCCCTCTGGGGCTCTAGTCAGCTACCCCTTTGCCCTTAGCTTAAGAACTGAAACAACTACTTTACTGTGATCCTTGTTACCCTAGGTAACCCTTTGGTCAGGAAAACTTCTGCTTGTATCAGAAATTAGAATGCAATGAATTGTATGGTAAGGGAATTCCTGGGGCATGGGTATTGAGTTGAGTTATACTCTCAGAAAAATGCTGTCTTGGCCAAGACACTTTTAGAAAAAATGCAAGAAAGATCGTGAAAGTAAACATCTAGGGAAATCAAGAGTCTATAGTTTTCAATTGCATTTTTTAACCGAGGCAACCCTGATAACCAAGATTTAGAAATCATTTTTCAAAATCCACATCTTGAACCATAATCTTGGGCATCATGCAATGTATGTTAAAAATTAAGAGGGAAAGAGAGTGAGAAGAATTTAATGTTTTGGAGATAAGTGTAGGAAACAAGTTGTAAACAATCTATATAAAGTCACAACAGGAATGAAACCAGTGCGTAATTATTAATAAAAGAAGAAAGTCATTACTAGCCCTTGTGCAACCTGGCTCCATTTAGTTCTCTTGCTACTTGTAAACTCAGTGCTCACATCAAAGTTCCAGAAGCTCATGCCTCATTTTCCTCATTTGCAAATTGTGGATAACAATGTGTTCTGCAAACAGTCATGTGAAGAATAGATGAGATCCTTATGTGCAGGATCTGGAACCTGCTTATTTTACCACTAGTTTCCATTGAGTCTACATATCTGTAGAGTAGAATATAACACTGCCAATCCCCTTTCTTTCCTTAATAAATAGTTTTATGAAAGGCTCTTGCCGTTCTTAGAACAACCCATACATCAATTGTATTAAGCATAGCTGTACATATGTTGCATCATCATTTAAAAAACATTTTCTTTCTACTTGAGCCCTTGGTATCAGCTCCTCTTCACCCCCCAATACTTGTGATCACTTGATACATTATAAATTGTTATTGTTTTCATAACTTACACCATCTGCTGTTTCTCTTTACCCACATTTCTGTTGTTTGTTCCCCGTGTGTGTGTGTGTAGTTATATGTTGACCTTTGCAATTGGTTCCCCTTTTCTCCCCTACATTTTCCCTTCCCTCATGGTATCGCTACTCCCTTTACTGTTCCTGGGGGCATTTTTCTGTCCTTGGCTCCATGTGTTAAGAGCTCTTATCTGTACCAGAGTACATGCTCTTTTCTAATCCGATTTGTAAGATAGAACTCGGGTCATGATAGTGAGGGGTGGGGGTGAGGGAGCCTTAAAGAACTAGAGGAATGTGTTGTGTGTTTCATTGGTGTTATTATACTGCACTCTGGGTGACTCGTTCCTTCCTTGTGACCCTTCTTTGAGGGGATGACTGTCCAGTTGTCTACAGAGGGGCTTTGGGTCCAAGTCCACTTTGACCCCACTCATTCACATCGGTATGATTGTTTTGGATCTTCTGATGGTTGATACCTGATCCTGTCTATACCTCATGATCAAACAGGTTGGTTTGCTTCTTCCATGTGGGCTTGGTTGCTGCCCTGCTAGATGGCTGCTTGTTTACTTCACGCCTTTAAAATCCCAGATGCTCTATGTTTTAATAGCCTAGCACCATCAGCTTTTTTCACATTTGCTTATGCACCCCTTTTGTCCTCAGCAATTGTGTTGCATTGCCCAACTCTTTTAAGATCTATTTATATGGGGTGATATATATATATATATATATTCCTAAATATTAGATTGGAAACTTAGGTGGGTGTATACATTTCCTTGTCTAATTAGAGACCTTCTCCTATCACATGCAACACTATACTTCAAATTGATCTTGAGATGTCCTTTTTTCACGATGAATATAAGATCATTTCTCTTGTCTTCCCAAGCATAGCAAACTGTATGATTTTGTGATTTAAAATGGGCACCAGAAGTCCATTTCAACTCACTATTTGATCTTTGACATATCACACACCCCTTTTCAGCAACACAGAAGTGATTATCACAGAATTCTTCAAATAGAGTACACAGAAATCAAACAGATGATTTGTGTGGGAAGAGATGATGGAGAAGCTCAGGACCAGCAGCTCAAACCAGGCTGGGGACCCACTGTGAAACCTACCGAGGATCGCTTATATGTGAATTAATGTTGACGTTGAAGAAAATTAAAACAATTCCATTAGAGCCCAAAAGCAACCTTCTATATATCTCATCTGAATTTTGAGAACATCTCAAGAACAGATTTAATGTGTTAAATAGGAATGACAGAAGTCACCATGAGCAGTGGGGTGAAATCAAGAACAACATAGGTGAAGAAAACAAAAGGTCATCAAAAAGAAACTTCTAGATCCTTTGACGTCAAAGAACTAAATAGAAAATTTCAAAGTCCAGCAGGAGAAGCAAAATATTATAATGAAATGTATGAAGACCTAGAGTTAGAAAATCAAAAAGGAAGAACATATTCAGCATATATTAAATGAAAAGAACTAAAATAAAAGCAAACGAGTTACAATATTGAAAGATTCTAAGGGAAACATATTTAATAATGAAAAGAATACACAGAGCTACCATACCAAAAAAAAAAAAACAACTAGCTATTATTCCAATTACTTCAAGTGGTAGTCTATGAGTATGCACACTGGTAGTAAAGGAGGAAGTCCAACTTAGGTTAATAGCACTATTCAAAATCAAGGATCCAGGAATGGGTGGAATACCAATTGAAATGTTTCAACAAGCTGATGAGGCAGTGGAAGTGTTTGCTTATCTGTGCCAGGAAATTTGGAAGACAGATACCAATTGACTGGTAACGATCCATATTTGTGCCCCTTCCATAGATAGATGACCCAATAGAATGCTCAAACTATAAAACAGTATCATTGACATCACATGTAAACAAAATTTTGCTGAAGCTCATCCAATAACAGTTGCAGTAGTACATTCACAGGGAAATGCCAGAGGTTAAGGCTGAATTCAGAAGAGGACATGGAACAAGGGATATCTTTGATAGGAATTTTGGATGAAAGTAGAGAATACCAGAAAGGTGTTCACTTGTGTTTTATTGACTATAACAAGGGATTTGACTATGGATCATAATAAACTATGGATAATATTGAGAAGGGGATTGCCAGAACACTACATTTTGGTCATGAGATGCTTATAGATGGAGCAAGAGGCAGTTGTGCAAACACAGCAAGAGAATACTGCACGGTTTAAAATCAAGAGCTGTTGCATCAGGATTGTCTCCTCTTACTATACTTATTCACTCTGTATTCGGAGCAAATCAGCAGAGAAGCTGGATTATGTGAAGAAGAATGTTACATAAAAATTAAAGGAAGGCTTATTAACAACCTTTGATATGCAGATGACACAACCATGCTTGCATAAACTTACTGACCAAGATCAAAGATTGCAGCCTTCAATTTGAATTGCAACTCAATACAATGAAGACCCAAATCTTCACACCTGGACTAATACGTAACATCATCGTAAATGAAGAAAAGATTAAAGTTATCAAGAATTTCATCTTGTTTGGATTCACAATCACTGCTCGTGGAAGTAGCAGTCACAAAAATCCAAGGGCCCATTGCATAAATAGATTTTCCTTCAAAGTAAGTGAGTTGAAATCTTGTCATTTTCAATTTTAGGGACATTTTATTTGTATTCTTTTTAAAGACAGATGTATTTGTCCTCTTGGCAGTCCAAAGTCTACTCAGTATTCTTTGCCAACACCACAGTTGGAATCCGTCCATTCTTATTCTGTCTTCCTGCTTTATTCTCCACTGTTCACACATATATGAGAGTAAATATAACATATTGATATGAGGGTTCCAGTGCATACAGGCAGGGATTTAAGCCAAACAAAACATGGGTGAGCAAGTCTGTACCACACATAAGTGGCTCCAGGAAGACATTGGTCAGTCTGGTTAGGGTGTCTTCAACAACAAGAAGGTACAATCAAACAAAACCATGGTTTCAGAGGGCATCCTGGTTCAACTCAAGAGATAGTGGTCAACTTAGTCATGGGACTGTTTGGAGACCCCTTAAGGAGATATGTTGATATATTTTCTCAAAATACACAAGTCAATCATAATGATGGCTTGTTTGGAAGGCACTTTAAGGAAATTGAAAACTGCATCAGTGAGAAAAAGGTCAAGAAAGTTGCACCTGCTAAATGATCTTCTTTTTCTTCATGAAATGTGCCCTTGAGGGCAGTGAGAGCTGTCCCCAGAACATTACTGGGGAGCTCACTTTGTCCATCCCACAACCACAGTCCTATCCCATCAGACTTCTTTTTGTTCTCCAAATGCAAAGAACATTGAAAAGGAGCATAATTTGAGTCTCTCAAGAATGTTAAAACTTCTATTTTGGAGCGCTCAGAATTCTTTGGAAAAGAATGGGCAAAATGCTGTTTTGCTGTGGTTTAAGTGGAAGGACATAGAATCAGGGGGTGAAAGGCTAGTGAGATGAACATACCAGCTTCAGGAGTGTGTACACCTACATGCGGGGGATAGCAAGAAGTGAAAACTTGACACTAGGAGAGAGGAGCGTCTACATTTTGGAGGAGACATTGGAAGTTCTGTGAGTGAGTATGGTGGGTGACTGGGGCATAGTAACCCCACATTGGGAAGGTGTGCTAGTCTGAGAAAAACAAATCCATAGACACTCATATGTGCATAAGAGAGAGCTTTAAATACAAGAGCAGTTGAATCTTGAGAAAACATCCCAGCTCATTCCATATCAAGTCCATTAGTCCAATATTAGCCCATATGTCCAATACCAATCTATAAAGTCCTCTTCAAACTCACAAAACACATGCAGTGGCACTGAATGAAGGAAGAACACAGCTAGGGAGTTAGAAGTCTTGTGGATTCAGTGACATTATAAGCATGTCAGGGCTGGCAGGGGTCTCCACATGGTTCCTTCTGCTCTGAAACTCTGACTGCCTCAGGGTAGCTTCATGTGGCTTCTTCTCAGGAACATCTGGCAGGGAGTGAAGGCTCGTCAGTAGAGAATCTCACAGGGAGTGAGGAGAGAGAGTTTTCTGACTCCAAGGAAGAAATATAGGCGTTCTCAGAATCCTTAGGATGAGGTCATGTCCACACAGAGACCTCATTGGCTATATCCTGATTGACAGGCTAGACTCCACCCCTGCATTCTTAATCCTCATATTGACACCAGATTGTGTAACTACCACAGAAGGGGTGTTAAACTAGAGTGCAGGAACCTCGGGGGCAAGGGGCCGGATTTTAGGTTCTTGCCTAGACCCTATGCATACGTTTCTACCTGACCCTTAGTGAAACATACCATGGACTGAACACCATGATGACCTTATACACTGACCTTCAAGGCAGGCTGGCATAAGCCAGGGGCTACACAGGAAGGACTTAACATAGAGACCCCATAGAATGAACTGACCCATGCCTCAAAGTTGCCTGCACCCTTGGACTGAGGTCTGGGATACTCTGATAGCACAGGAAACAGAGAGTGGCCATCCAGACCTGTGAGAGTGTCAGTCATTAAACCTCGGGGAATGTCCAATGGAAAGGAATGCAGAATTACCATATATCTAGCACCTCAATGTTTCCTTCACAGTGACATAACAGGCTTTGATCTTGGGGATAGGGTTTTGAACTTGGATGAACTGATCCAGGAAGTTGTCCTCTGGCACCAGCTTTCATGCTTAGGGGACACAAATGGGAGATGGAATTTTATGGAGCAACAACTCAGGGATTGTGGCTCATGGTGGAAGTATACTTGTGTAGATTCCGCTTGCCTACAGTGTCCAGAGTGATGAATCACTGGAGAAGTTGCTGATGTTACAAGGACAATCATCTTATACTGCAGGGGGATGATTGACAGTGGTTTACATTTCTGTTCTGATGGGTTTTTTTTTTGTTTGTTTGTTTCCTTGACTTTACTTTGGTTGCTTTTGTTTGTTTGCTTGTTTGTCTCTTGTTTTCTTTTTTGTTAGTTTGTTTGTTACTTTTGTTGGGGTATTGGTTTCATGGGGTTTTGAATGCATAATAATATGATCACCAAAATAAACCAGTTATACATTCACTAGAACTAATGGTGATTACACAACTCATTTTAAAAGTGAGATGGGGGGAAGAGAAAGTGTTCTAAAATTGACTGTGGTGATGATTGTACAACTCTTCTTGAGGTTATTAAACTATAGAATTGTATGATGTGTGGACTAAGTGCCAAAATTGTTAAAAAAAAAAAAGCGGGGGGAAATAAAGAGTTACAGCCTTGGTATCTCACCGAGGCAGTTTTACCCTGTCCTATAGGGTCACCCTGGGTTGGCATATGAATTGACTCCATGGCAGTGGGCGGTTTTGGCTTGGGGTCAGGAGTTCCTTAGTCCTCAAAGGAACATCCTTGCTCTTCAGTACTCTAAAGAGGGCTCATGTAGTAGATTCACCGAATGCAGCTCACCTTTTGATCTCTTCATGGCTGCATCCGTGAGCATTGAGAGTGGATCCAAGTCAGACAACCTTCTTAGCAACCTCAACCTTTTCTCCATTTTTCATGATGTTTCCTATCGGTCCAGTTGTGAGGATTTTGGTCTTTTAATTACAATGCCCTTGCTACTATTTTTAACAACAACAAAAAAGTCGTAAGCCCAGTTTACATTGATCCATATATCTACAAAGCTAAAGCTCTATATCCGTTTATTTTTTAAACCTTCTAATGTGCTCTGGTGATGGGTGTTATCATTCACCCAAACACAACAATGATTCAAATCACATCTTCTCCGCAAAATCACTTATGTTTTTGTAGTTTAAAAGTGTAATTGAATTTTTTCTAGTTGTTTTTGTCACTACCCTCCAATACATACAAAGATATAGGGCGATCACAACTTCTGAGTCACATCAGTAGCAGAAGCATTTGGTAGAGGAAAAGGTCCAGGCAGCGTGGTGTGTGTGTGTGTGTGTGTGTGTGTGTGTGTGACACTATGAATTACACATTGGGTGACACTAACTCAAGTGACATCACTGGTCAGACTCTGAAGTTTCCAAGAGTGGACCCTTCAAATGTCCTCCTTTTGCTTCCTTCAATTTCCTCTGACAGATGACTCACTACTACATCTGACAGGAGCCTGGGCAGCATAGTGGCTATGAATTGGGCTGTAAGGTCAACAGTTCAAAGTCACCAGCCACTCCTGGGGGAAGGGAAGAGTGTGTGTGTGTGTGTGTGTGTGTGTGTGTGTGTGTGTGAAAGACTGGCTTTCTACTCCTGTAAAGAGTTACAGTCTCATAAACTCACAGGGGCTCTTCTGTTCTATCCTAAGGCTCATTGCGAGTTGGCGTCCAGGGAGTTTGGCTTCTTGTCTGAGTACATCACCTAAGAACCCAGGTGACACACACTTGGCATCAGAGACTCGGTCCACAGCCCTCCATCACGACAAGACGTGTTCATATGTGCATTCAAGCAGAGTACAGTTTATGGGCAGTTTTACTCTGCCTGTAGACCCACTCTAAGTCGGAATCTTCTGGAGGGCCCACAGCTGCAGCAACAATAGGGCATGTTGTTTGATGAGCAGTGAGTGACTTCCAGAGCCACTCTGGTTGGAGGCTCCCTGCATGGCTTGTTTGTGTTGCAAAGACTGCTTTCCAGTCAGCAAAATCCCAGGTGAACGTGAGCACAATTGCTGAGGTCTTTCCCAGGGATTTGCCTTGGAGATCCACGCACAGAGCAAAGCATTTTGTTCTCCTGAAAGTCTCTCAGTGAGCTTGCCTTGGGACGTAAAGCAAGGCAGCAGGACAGGACAGAAAACCAATCACTCATTTTCACTTCTGCTGCACTTGCTGTGTGGAGAGACTCCCATGAGGAGTAAAGCTGTATTAAAATCAAATCAGGCAATCTATCGGAGGTCTTGATGTTCTCATGAGGGCGTGTGGGGGTGCAGGTCCTCCCAAACTTTGCTATGGCGAGACTTCCAGCTGTGGTCCGTAGACAACTCTGTCCCCAGAGCCCTCGAAATAGGAACTAGAGCCCAGAGGTGAAAAGCATGCCATTCATTTGATTTTTAGCAAGGCAAATTCATGTTCTCCCTGCCCATAATGATTTTAAGATGAAGGTAATATTTCGGACTAAATTTTTAGATGTAACTATTGTTCCGGGAAGACGTGGGCACTGGTTTATTGCCAGTATGGAAATTCGGTAAGAAGAATGGCCTCCGGATTTCAACAGGATTTCGAATCCTGGTTCCACCATTTCATAATTGCATGACCTGCAGAACACTAGTTACCAGTAATTTCTCAGTGCTTGTTCCTTTCGCTTCACATAAAGGGAGTCATTTTCCTCTGGCAAGGTTGTTTGGAGGGTAAGCATTAAGGGAGGTAATGTATGTGAAGTGCTTAACAGAATAACTGATCACAGGTCCACAGGAAACAGCAGCTGGGATGGTGATTGCATCTTTGCTGTGTTGTACGTACGGTGACTGTGAGGTGGTACTGACTTCACAACAAAACACCCAACAAGAAAAGGGCAGAAGTGCAGAGCTGTGTTTCTCTTCTCAATGCTGGGAGCTGATTGTGTGTGTGTGTGTGTGTGTGATCTAGTCTTAAGCAAGGCTGAGATTGCTGAATGGGTACCTCAAGGAACTTTGCTGAGGTGCAACTGAGTACAGAAATGGGTAACCGGAGAAAATGCGATACACATCTATACAGGATGGGCTCCATTAGACCCATGACTTATTTTTTTTTAGTTTACCATTTCCAGCAACCTTTCCACATAAAAAACCTTGGTGTGTTAGGCTGGGTTCTCCTGAGAACAGAAACCAGTGCTGCTTATATATGGATATATAGAAAGAAATTCCCCTCAGGATAATGGGTCACAGTGTTGTGGATGTGAGCAAGTTCCAGTCCTGGCAGGTTCCCAAGTCTGTGGGCCAGATGGTCGCTGGAGACTGCAGCCTCGCCTAGCTGTGGGAGGGCTGAAGAACCCAGGGCACCCAATGGGGCAATAGGCTGGCAACTGCAGGAGCAAGTGAATCCCAGGTCGGTAGTTTGCTGACGATTCATAGGGTCTCAGTCACTCACTGCTACTGCGTCCTTTCTGACTCACAGTGACCCTAGAGCACAAGGTAAAACAGCCCCCTGTGGATGGTCTGAGACCTTGCCATTTTACTGGAAAGAATTTAAGAAGCCCCCTCTTTCTCTCACAGAAAGGTTGGTGATTTTGAACTTCTGACCTTGCAGTTAGCAGCTGAATGTGTACCCCCTATGACAGGTAGGCAAGATGGCAGTCCATTGACTCCAATCCCAAAATCCAGAGGTTGATAAGCTAAACCATGCAGGAAGCAAGCAAGTTTTCCCAAAACATTTACTTGTATGAGAAGTAGGCCCTACCCCCAAGGAAGCCGCCCGTCGGTTACATCGGTGCTGTGAACCAAGTAAGGGGTTAGACACCCCCTTCATCTTCTTAGAGCTTCTGGGGTGCTCACCACAGATCCCATCATGGAGTTGATTATATGATCACAAGTTGACATTTTTATGTGGCGTTAAATGTTTACTTGAAGAGGCAGATGCTTAGAGCAATGGCAGAGTTTTGCTGCATTGCCTGCCTGGTGAGGACTGTTGGGGGAGCGTTGGGCTGCTCACTGGCTGCCTGCTTATTCCAATTCACCAACTTCTCCGGCAGCCCTACTTGGGGTCACCAGGGGTCAGAAATGACTTGATGGCAGTGAACTTGGGTTTGTTTTGGGCTCTGGCTGCTCATATTCTTTTGTTAGATCTTTCCTGCTTGATTTCTGTGCCCGAACACATAGGTTTGAGCTATCTACATGCTTTATTCAATCACATAGTAGGATATAATTAGGACAAAATGCCCAAAGTGTTGCTCCCTGTGCTTTTGTGATTTTGAATTTTGATTCATTATCTCTCAGGGATGAGTGAAATGAGCACGCACATAAAGATAGCGCTGGATGATTTTCCAACGAGTTTGAATGAATTTTAAAAGCTAACTGCAGAGACAACTGTCTTTAGAGTAAAGGCTTTCTGTTTGTTGTTGCTGTTTTGACAAAAGATGTTTTAAAGCCAATTTGGCACAAATCTTAGAGTGACATGGTGTTTTTTAAAAAAGCTATGTCTCCAAATTCCCTGATTTTCTTGAAGAGGTTGGAACTTGATTTCCCTTTCATGAATGTAAGCTGGACTTCCTTTCTTCCCACAAATAGAGGCAGGAGGAGAAACCCAAGATAGTAGCTTCTTGACCTTCTTTCATCCCCTCCCTTCAAAGGCTTGTGCTGGGAAAGGGGTCCTGAGGGAGGCAGTCTAGTGGGGAGGTGGGAGTGAATGAGTGGGTGCCTGTGGTTGAAATGGCTCTTCTGAGGTTGATGGAGAGCCCCTTGAGTGGGCATAGAAGCAGATCTCTGCCCAGTTGAGGTCTGAGATGACTAAATGCTGGACCAGCAACCACATGACTTTCATCTGCTGAGAAGCACTGAGCTAAGTCATACCTCAATTCCTGCTCCATTGAAACAGGGAGGTGACAAATGCTCATTGTTCTAAGTTGCAATATGTGGTGGTGTGGGCCCCCCATCTGGAGAGCTGTCAGACTCCAGTCATGTATCCACCAACCTTGAATACATAGGACTCTGTACCCACTGATGTGCCATCTCCGGCTTCCTACTTTACCTTTCTGGGTCATCAACCTGAGCCTATGAGAGTCAGAAGAGGGCTCCAGCGAGTATCGGACCCGTGAACTTGAGTTGAACTGGGATGCCTTTCTTTTTTCTTCCATAAATGACTTCTTGATATAAACAACCCAGAGACCGCATTGATGGACTTCCACGCAGGAACAACTGTGAGGTTGGCACATGACTGGCCTGTGTTTTGTTCTGCTGTGCATGGGGTCCCTATGAGTCAGACTGGACTCACTCATTGGCACCAAACAAAAACAAAGGAAAAAATGAGGAAAAACAAAAGGAATTTTGCTGCTCATCTTTATATCATGCAACGTGATTTTCAAATGTGCATGGTCTTCTATTTAACTCATATGAAGAATCACCCAAATGAAAAAATTGCCTAGCTCATATTTCACACCTTATATACGTCTAGACATATTGGTGTATATCTGTACATGTGTGGAGCCCTCTTGTTGTCACGGTTACATGTTGGGTTGCTAACGGTAAGGTTAGTGGTTCAAAACCACCAGTAGCTCCATGGGAGAAAGACGAGGCCTTGCACTCCCTTAGAGAGCTACAGTCTCAGACGCTCACAAGAGGAGTTCTACTCAGTCCTATAGGGCCACTCTGAGTTGGAATGGCTTCATGGCAATGAGTTTGTGTTTAGAGTTTTTAAGTAACACCTATGTTTTATTCTTATTCTACCAGCAGAAATAGTACCTGTCCCAAATGAACTCAATGGCTTTTATTCCACTTCTTGACAGGTGCACATTCTACCAAACTCCCCCCAATTTTGGCTGACTCATCAGGCAGAAAGGACAGGAAATGATGGGCCTTCTCTTATTTCCTTTCCTTCTATATGGCAAGAGGTTATGGGATTCTTCTTTTTTGGTTGTTGTTTATTTTTTGAGATGATTGGATTCTTTGGTTTCTCTTGTATCTTAAAATGCCCCCCCCCCCAGAAGGGTCACAAGGAAGGGATGAGTCAATCAGGGTGGAGTATGGCACTGATGAAACACAGTATTCCTCTGATTCCTTGAGGTATCCTTACTCCCCACTATCATGACCCCAGTCCTGCCTTTCACACTGGGCTAGACCAGGGCATGTGCACAGGTGCCAGGAACAGAAATGGGAGTAGCAATACCAGGAGGATGGGGGAAGGTGCAGAGAGGGGGGTAGGAAGGGGAAGCATTGCAATGATCAACACATAACTGCACCCACCCCCCTTGCAAGGGGACAAACCACAGAAACCATGGGGGAAGGGAGACAGCAGGTGATGTAAGGTATGAAAATAATAATAATTTATAATTTATCAAGGGGTCATGAGGGTGCTGCTGGAGAGGGAGGAAAAAAA
>PVJH01019777.1:0-42066 GCA_004026705.1 Nesogale talazaci
CTAGTGCAGTAGATTCATCCAATATTTATCCTCTCGTGCTTGACTAGATTCACTCAGTGTCTTCCAGATCCTTCCACTTCTTGAGAGATTTCATGATTTTATTGCTGTTTTTTTAGGAATGCCTCGTTTTTCATTATGTGTATACCAGAGTATTTTTTTTATCCATTCATCTACCGATGGGAATTTGCGCAGTTTCCAACTTCCTGCTATCATGAACTCTACTGCAGAGAACATGGGGGAACATTTGCCTGCTTGTGACGTGCTATTTCTTTTAGGTATATGTCCAGTAATGGTATTGCTGGATCTATGGCAGTTCAATAGCCATGTGCTAAAGGTGTAGCCATATTGCTTTCCACAGTGGCTGTATGTATTTACAACCGTACACCATTCACACTGTAGGTGAATGTGTCCCAATTTCACCATCCCCTCTCCAACATTTGTTGTTTTCAAGGATTTTTTTTTTAATTGGTCTGTAGTTCATGAGTGTTAGGTGGTATCTCATGGTTGTTTTGACTTGCATTTCCCAGATGACTAGTCATGGGAGCATTTCCTCATGTATTTATTACCCATTTGAGTGTTACCTTTGTGAATCATCTGTTCAGGTCCTTTGCTCACTCAGAAATGTCCTCCCATTACTTGTGGTCCAGGGAAGAAACGGGCTAATACAGTATATGCTGAAGGAGTGAAGGGACTTCTGCTCAGGGCCTGGTCCTAGTGCCCACCTAGCTAGGGGTGGTGTACACCATTGCTGAGAAACCCAGAAATGTCAGGTTTCCTTTCCTCTGGTGGTAGAAAAAAGATTTGTGGTTTCCTTCATAAAAGAAAATAGGAACAAATCTAGCAACTTCTTAGGGGAGTCCACTCCTGGTTTGAGCTGTGTTTTTTGTTTCACTGGAGCTGGATCCCTCTCTAGATAGCTGGAGTTATCTCAGGCTACGTCCTTGTGGTACAGTTAGTTCTGCTGTATCCTCAGTCTGGGGCCCACCTCTAAATTACCTGGATTGGCCTGCTTTGGTAAGGGGGCAATGTGCCTACCATAACCTAAGAGAGGAGTTAGGTAGTACAGGGAAAGGGAGACCTCTCTGGGGTTCCACTGTGTTCCCTGGGGGTGAGAATGTGAGTGGGGAGTCTAAAACAATCCTGTAGTGCCCTAAGTGCAGGTCCCGCTTTTTTAATTCTTAGATTGGTCTGCTTTGGTAGGGGCAAAGGGAAGGGAGTTGGAATTTGCCAGTGAGAGGCAGAAGGAGACCTCAGTGGGGTTCTGCTGTGATCTCCCTGGGGGAGAATTGGAGTGGGAGACCTGAGCAGAATCCCTGACTACTGAGAATATAGACTCTGTGTCTAAGTTTCTGAACTTGGCCTCCTTAACATTTATTATATGAGCCAAAGAAGGAAAACCCTAATCAGGGGATTCTACTTTGGGACCATCTTCCTGGAAGTCTTCTCTGGTTTTGTTTTTGTGAATTCTAAATTCTTCATTGTTAGTGAATACTTTTATTTTTTCATTTATATTTGCTGGATAATTTTTCTGGATATAGGATTCTTGGTTGCCAGTTTTCATCACTCCAAGTTTAGTATATATCGCTCCATTTTCTTCTTTCCTGAGCTTACTCTTACCTATTTACCTTTGTAGGGGACTTTTTTTCTCTCTTTCTCTAGCTCCTCTCAAAATTCTTTTCTTTCCCTTGAAGTTGGATAGTTTGACTACTATATGTCCCAGGGTTTTGTTTGTTTGTTTTCCTGGGGTCTCACCTATTTGTTCTTTCATACTTCCTGGATGGTTATCTCCTAATTTGTGATATTGGGGAAATACTCTTCCAGGAATTCCTGTACTGTTTTGTTTGTAGGCTTGTTTCTCCCTAGTCCAGTATTCCAATGAGATATATTTTTTCCTTGCTGGCTCACATCATTCTCAGGCATTATGCAGATTCTTTTGCTTTTCTGTTTGACTATTTCTCTCATTTGCTCACGTCTGTGTGGTTGTGTGCTAGTCTGGGTAGACTAGAGAAACTAAATTTATAGATATTCATGTATAAGAGTTTTATCTAAAAGAGTAATTATATATTGAGGACATCTCAGCCCAGTTCATATCAAGTCTATGAGTCCAATATTAGCCCATATATTTAATACTAGTCTATAAATTCCACTTTAGAGTCACTCAGCCATACAATGCCAAATGCAGGACGATCATAGGTCAGTAGGTGGAAATTCTTGTGAACCTAGTGGCAGTAGAAATGAAGATACTGTTTTGTAAATTGAACCTAACTGTACTGGCAGCTTTTGTGTTAAACTTTTCTCCATATGTTTCCCAAATGATTAGTCATGACTTTGAGTTGCAAATGGATCAAATCATAAAATGAGACTTTTATAAATTAACATTTAAAGACAAGACTGCTGGCCTTAAGTGAAATCCAAGTTAAACACTGAAGACATGTTCTTGACCAGCTGGTTTTAGCCAGGTTTTTAGATTGTTAAGCCAGATAAGCAAAGAGTAGGTAAACGTTGTTGAAGAATGTGTCATTTGTGGGTAAGGCTCCTTTTCTTTTATTTGTGAGGACTGCCTGTGCAGCTTTATCCAAGAGAAAGGAAGAACATGATTGGTATTTATTTCTTAAAGTTGAAGAAATAATTTAAGCACTGAATGGCAATATGGACAAAATATTGAATGATGCAGGAAGTTTCAAAAGAAGAGGGTTTACACGACCACTTTACCAAACAGTGGTTCATCCACTTCTCATGGTAGCTTATAATCAAGAACAGATCATATTGATGGGAGAAGTTCAAGCTGTTTTGAAGGAATTGTTAAAAAACCCCAAAAAACCTGGCTCCAGGAATTAATGGAATATCAATTAAGGTGTCTCAACAAACAGATGCAACTCTGGACATGTTCACTCATCTGTTCAGGAGACAAACACTGGCTAACCAATTAGAAGAGAGCCATATTTGTGCCCATACCAGAGAATTCCAGCCCAATAGAATACAGAAATAATTGCCCATCGTCACTGATAACATATGTAAGTAAGATTTTGCTGATAATTTAAAAATGATTGCAGCAGCATAATTCAAGGCAGAGTCAGAAGAGGACATGGAACTAGGGATGTCATTATACAAGTCTGCAGGGTCTTGGTTGAAAGTAGAGAATATCAGCAAATTGTTTACTTATTCTATATTGCAACAGCATTTGACAATCAGAACAAATTCTGGACAATGTTATAAATGTTGAGAATTCCAGAACACTTAATAGAGTTCATGTGGAACCTGTACATAGGTCAAGAAACAATCATTTGAACAGAACAAAGGAATTTTTTTTTGGGGGGGGGGGGCCATCACTGCTCTCCGGTGGTGGGAGTAGGAGGCCCAGCCCCACTGCTGGAATTGAACCTCCATCCCAGTGGGCTGCAGTCCTGCGCACAACAACTATGCCACCGGGGCTCAGCCCACAAAGGAATATTTTTTTGCTTAAAATCAAGAAAGGTATCTATTGAGGTTGTATCTTTTCATCATAGTTATTCAGTCTATATTAGCATGCCAGAGAAATAATTCAAGAAACTGCATTAAATAAAGAAGAATGTGGCATTAGGATGGAGCAACACTCATTAATAACCTATGATATGCATTGATAATTAAAGAGGACTTGAAGCTCTTACTGATGAAGATTAAAGACTACAGACTTCAGTGTTAATTATACTTCAACAGAAAGAAAACAAAAACCCTGCAAAAACAGCATTCTGATAGACAGTCTTTACTTTTGAAGTTGCCGAGAAGTTCATTTTGCGTAGCTTTACAGGCAGTAGCCAAGCAGAAATAAAGAAATTAAACAATATGTACCATTGGAGAAATCTGAATGAAGAAAAAGACTTTTAAAAGCAAAGATATAATTTTGAGAACTAAGGTTCCCCTTAGTTTCATTTACTTCAATTGCATGTGAAAACTGGATAGTGAATAAGGGAGACTGGAGAAGAATCGATGCATTTGAATTATGGTATTGTTGAGGGATATTGAATATATTGCATATGATCACAAGTACAAAAGAATGTTCCTTGGGAATACAACTAGAATGCTCTTTAGTATCAAGAATATTGAACTTTACTTCACATACTTTGGACATGTTATAAACAGAGACCATGATGAAGAATGACATCACACTTGTTGAGTGTCATTGAAGAAGAAGACTCAATGAGACAGAGTGTTCGTGATTGTGATGATGGCATTGGATTGGGCAGCGTTTTGTTCTGTGGTACAGAGGGTCCATTTGGGTCTTAGCTCACTGTGGTATTTAACAGCATTTATAGGAGACTGGACAAGAAGTGTGGGGGAAGTAGTGCGGGGACCAGGAGACTAACAGATTGATGGAATTTCTGAGCATAGGCTGTAGATCAGATCTGTTTACTTTCTGACTGACTCCCCCCGACAGTTTTATTGGCATGTAATTCAGATATACAATTTAGTAGTTGAGTTGTAGCAAGAAGAGTTATTTAGACTTCACCACAATCAATTTTAGAACAGTTTCTTCATTCTTGTGCCCCTGGTTATGCTCCCCATTTACCCCAACCTCCCTTACATACCCTCAAAGAATCAATAACCATGTTACTATCGCTATAGCTTGATCTGTCCTAGAGTTCATATACAGAAAAACATTAAAAAACAAACAAAAGTAGCAAAAATAACAGGAAAAAAGATAAAAATCTCAATAAAAAAGAAAGCAGAAAATAGTGAAAACTAGAATAAATTTAAATGGATCATAAGGAAGAACAAATGATAGGGTGCTAAATTTGAACCTAATTACATCTACAGTGATCCACTTTCCAATGTACTGTGCATAGTAGCAGGGCTATTCACAGCCCCGGCCCATGGTCAGAGGGGATTCACCAGGGGCTTAATCCAAGTTTTCCCCCGCCCCCAATTTTAATTTTTTAATTGAAAGGTCATTTTTTGGGGGGCTCTTACAGCTCTTACGATAATTCTTACATCAATTGTATCAAGCATAATTAAAAGATCATTTTATTGGGGGTTCTTACAGGTCTTATGATAATCCATATGTCAATTGTATCAAGCATATTTGTGCATATGTTGCCATCAGCATTGGCTTTCTATTTGGGCCCTTGGTATCAGCTCCTCTTTTTCTCTTTCCTCCCCTCCGCCCTCCTACTTTTAAAAACTGAAATAACTTTGAAATGGGTCCAAAAACAGAGCAATTGGTAAGATATTACCTTTTGATTCAACTACGTCTCTCAAAGTCAGCTTTACAATCAGACAATCTTTGTCTGATAATTGGGCTATACTTACATAAAATCAGCTATGATTGGATAGACTTCTTCAAAGGTGTGAACATCCATTTGGACATCCATTGTCATCCATAGTCTCTGCAAACCTATTGTTCACATCACAATTTAAGCTCTGGTGCCATTTCCTCCTTTAGATTTGGATATGTATAATACTAGTAATCCTTGGATCGCACAGGTTGTTGTTCCCATGTGGACTTAATTGACACCTAACTTTAAGATGACTGTTGTTTGAAAACAGGCTTTTGAAACCCCAGAACACTGACTGAGTCTCAAATTGCCACATAGAAACTAGGTTCAATTAGGAATATAATATAGGCTGAGCTTTTCAGCACATTTTTAATGCAGTTTTTATGTTAAAATTAGGTTAGGTACCTTGGCTGATATTAGGGTCAGCTTCTTTTCGAGTATATATGGTATATTCTCTCTTGGGGTTCCACAACATAATGTTACAAAGACCAGAGTTCTCACAATTGGACCAATAGGTAACTTCATGTTAAATGGAGAAAAGATTGAAGTTGTTAAATATTTTGTTGTGTTTGGATCCACAATCCAGTACTTCTGGAAATAGCAATTGAGAGATTGAAAGACATGTTGCATTAGGTAAATCTGCTGCACAAGTTGTCTTCAGCGTATGGAAAAGCAAGGATGTTACTCTGAGTACTAAGTGTGCCTTACCCAAGCCATGGTATTCTCCATTGTATCATATGCATATGAAAGTTGGGCATTGAATAAAGAAGGCCAAAGAAGAATAGATGTGTTTGAATTGTGAGGCTGGCAAAGAATATTGAAAGTACCATGGACTGCTAAAAAGACACTTGAGTCTGTTGGAAGTAGTATGGCAGAGTGTTCTGTAGAGACAAGGATGGCAAGACATCATCTTGCATACTTTGGCAATGTGGTCCCTGGAGAAGGACATTGTGTTTGATAAAGTGGAACAGCATAGAGACGGCACTCAAGATGGAATGACGCTGTGGTTACAACAATGAGGGGAAGCATAGAAACAATTGTCAGGACTGGAAGGACCATGCAGTGTTTCGTTATGTTGTGCATAAGCTTGCTCTAAGTTTGAACCAATTTGACTGCACCTAACCACAATAACAACAATATTGTTAAGTGTTTTTTTTTTTTAAACCATTGGGAGGTTGCTCTTCGCATCTTTCTTTTTTGGGGGTGGGCATCACTGCCCTCTGGTGGGAGTGGGAGGCCCAGCCTTGCTCCTGGAGATCTGCTGCTGGATTTGAACTGCCAAGTCAGTGCGGGCCACAGTCCCGCACTCAACCACTACGCCACCCGAGCTCAGCCCCCGCATCTTTCTACCAACAGAGATGTTACTGTCTTCTTTGAGATGTAACTTGCCCCCTCCCCTCACCTTGACTTGAATTTCCAGTAAGGTTTCCCGATCACTCTGAGAGGAGTGTCTGTTGGATTGGAGTGACTGTAGCACAATTTGTAGGGCAACGACGGAATCATCTCCCATCTTCTTTAACTTATTTGGCTTTGGGCCAGTGACTAGATTCCCTGATGTGGATATTATTTCATATGCTGCAAAGAATTGTTATAAATATGAAATGAATATTGACAGTGCCTTTAGCACAGTGTGCTGTACTTGATAAATTTTCAGTGAAGTACAGGTATTGCTAAGGTTTGATGCCTGGTAAAGGAGTTCTGGTTGCATAGTGTTTACAAGTTGGGCTGCTAACCACAAGGTCAGCAGTTAGAAACTACAAACTGCTCTTCACAAGAAAGATGAGGCTTTCTATTCCCATAAAGAGTTAGTCACAATTTTGGAAACCACAGGTGCAATTCAGCCCTGTACTATAGAGTAACTCTTACGTCAAACTAGACTATGGCAGGATTCGAGTTTGTTGAAAGGAGTCCTTCAGAGAAGAAAGATTGGGACTTGCAGAGGAGTGGCAAAGTAAATTTAGGGTGGTTTTATTGTTTGCTTATACTACTTTTTATTTTGGGGCTCAGGTTTGAAAATATTAAGATTTGGTTGCATATTTATGTTTTATTTCAAGTTTTATTGGCACATAATGTACATATCACACAATTGAGTAGCTCAATCGTTCAATCATAGCAAGATGAGTTGGTCGCACATTTATGTTTTTAAATGTACAGATATGACATACAAATTAGATTCTTTTTAATGATTAAATCGTTTTGTTGGGGGCTCATACAATTCATCACAATCCACATGTACATCCATTGTGTCAAGCACTTTTGTACATTTGTTTCATTGTACGTTGTTATTTGTACATTGTACATTGTTTCATTTGTACATTGTTAAAACACTTGCCTTCTACTTGAGCCCCTGGTAGCTGCTCTTCATTCCCCCCTCCTTCCCCCCCACCCCCCATGAACCCATGATAATTTATAAATTATTATTTTGTCATATCTTGCACCATCGATGTCTCACTTTACCTACTTCTCCACTGTCTGTGCCCCAGGGCGGAGGTTATATGTAGATCCTTGCAACCTGTACTCCTTTTCTACTCCATCCTTTTTTTTTAAATAAATAATTTTATTGAGTGCTCTTACAGTACTTACAGCAATCCATACATCAGTTTTTTCAAGCACATTTGTACATATGTTGCCATCCTTTTCAAAACATTTTCTTTTTATTTGGACTCCTTGGTATCAACTTGGTTTCCCCCTCCCTCTCCCATCCTCTCACCATCATGACCCTTTAATAAATCCTAACATTTTATTACTTTCACATCTCACACTGCCCATTGGCTCCATTCACCCATGTTTCTGTTGTTTGGCCCCAGTGGGTGGGTGCGGGTGCGTTGATCATTGTGATTGGTTCTCCCTTTTCCCCCCTTCTCCCTACCCTCATGGTATTGCTACTCTCATTATTGTTCCTGAGTGGTTTAGCTGCCCTGGATTTCGTGGGTCGAGAGCTCTTATCTGTACCAGCATACACGCTCCAGTCTAGTCAGATTTGTAAGGTAGAACTGGGGTGATGATGAGGGGATGGCAGCAGCAGAGGAAGCATTAAAGAAACTAGAGGAATGTGTGTTTTGTCAGTGTTATCCTGCACCCTGACTGGCTCTTCCTTTCCTCGTGACCCTTCTGTGTGGGGATGTCCACTTGTCTACAGATAGGCTTTGGGTTTCCATTCTGACCCCCTCTTGTTTGCACTTATATGATTATTTTGTTTTGGGTCTTCTGATGCCTGATACTTGATCCTGTTGACACCTCATGATCACACAGGCTGATGTGCTTCTTCTATGTGGGCTTTGTTGCTTCCCTGCTAGATGGGTGCTTGTTTAACTTCAAGCCTTGATGATTCCATATGCTATATCTTCTAATAGCTGGGAACCATCAGCTTTCTTCACCATTTACTTAGGCTTGCATTTTAACCAGAGTCTTTGTGTCAGGAAGATGAGCATCGCCAAATGCTAGGTATTAAAACAAAATGTTCTTGTGTTGAGGGAAGACTTACTCAGACGTATTCTATTCAGAGGCCCTATATTTATCTGCTGCTTTGGTACTTAACATATAAATATGTGTGCATAGACCTATATCCCTATCATTATATATTCATATATTTGCATATATGCATGCCTGTTTTTTACTTCTACAAATGTCTTTTGCCTCCTCGTTCTTTCCTCTATTTCCTTTTCCTTTACTCCTGTTCCACTTTCATGTCCAACCTTCATTCGGCTCTCAGTAATTCTTCTTGGCTGCTTTGCACTCGATCAAACCCCACCAGTGTTCTACACCCTTTTCACCATTGGTTTTAGCTCTCTTGTCCTCTTGGCCCTGGGTTTGTTGGCTTCCACCTCCTTTCCTTCTTCTTCCCTCTTCCTTGTCCCTCTGGAACCGTTGGTCCTGTTGTTTTCTCCTTGGGATTGAGAAGAAAAAATGGGTGGGAGAGAAAGGCCTATAAATAGTTCCAGGTCTATTTGTTGACCCTTATGTATGATTTTTTTTCCAGTGGAGTCTGATGAGGTACCAAGCTCTACTCTCTGAGTCTAAAGTCTATTTTTGGGATTCCTTGAGGATTTCATTGTTTTGCTGTCCTTGCTGGTTGGTCTGTTGCACTCCCTTGGTGTTTCACCTGTGTGTGTGTGTGTGTGTGTGTGTGTGTGTGTGTGTGTTTGGTAGTGGTGGTGGTGGGAGGGGGTGTTTAGACCAGGCACTATTTTCTTTCTTTCTTTCTTTCTTTATGCATGCATGCATGCATGCATGCATGCATCACTGCCCTGGTGGTGGGAGTAGAAGGCCCAGCCTTTGCTCCTGGGAGCCGGAATTGAACCTCCATCCCAGTGGGCCGCAGTCCCGCGCACAACCACTACGCCACCGGGGCTCAGCCAGGCACTATTTTCATACTGTGCCTCCAGTGCTGTCCCCTGCAGCGCTGTGGATCAGTGAGGGGACGTCGTGCCACATGGTGGGGCTGGCCCTACTATCCTCTCTGTGCCTTGGTTCCTCTGAGCAGGAGTGTCATCCTCAGGTCTTGGTGGGCCTGGTTGGGCTTCTCTCTCTCTCTCTCTCTCTCTCTCTCTCTCTCTCTCTCTCTCTCTGTTCCCCACGTGGTTTGGGCAGATCCACTACTCTCTCCAGGTTGTATCTTCACTGCTGATCTTTGTAGTGCAAACTTCTGGGAAGGGGCTTTAGGTAGCTGAGATTGGGACCAGCCCTGCGGGTCTCTCTGTTAGTTCACTGCTTCATGCTGGTATGTTGCCCCCAGGGCTTGGCATATCAGATTGAAGCCTGGTCCTTCTCTCCCTTTCCTGTGAGGGGGTGCATGCCCTGTTCCCCCACTATCCATGTTTTCCTTTTTTCTTTTAATCTCCCTTTTAGTTGGCTGACATGTAGTCCTGGGTTGAGTGTGACCCCTGCCAGAATTTCTGGGCCTCATTTCGAGAATGTATACATTTAGTGGCCTTTCCCCTATGCTCCTAGTGTGCTTTTTAGACTTGCCTCAGTGGACTCATGTTGTCCTTGAACTTTTGTGCTTGGCTTACTTCGCTTAACATAATTTCCTCCAATTTCTCTCATTCTACGACATGTATTTCATGCCTTCATCACTGCATTTTAGGGATGTGTAGTACTCCATTAGACATACAAATTAAAGTAGCTTTTTAACACTTTTGAAAATGTGCCATAAGATCTGAGTTTAATCCTTCTTCAAGAGTCTGGCAAGGGATGTTGGGGGAAATGAGGAGCTAATAATGATGAGTGCAAGAATGAAGACAGTGATCTAAAACTGATTGTGGTGATGCGTATGTAACTTCTTCATGTGATTGAACTGTTGTATGATGTGAATCACTAAAACTGTTGGGGGGGATAGATCAGAACTTGCTTTTGGTGATTTATACTCTGAATTTTAATTCTTAGGTTCCCCAAATGGGGTGTATGTGTTTGTGTGTGTGTGTGTGTGTGTGTGTGTGTGTGTGTGAGAGAGAGAGAGAGAGAGAGAGAGAGAGAGAGAGAGATTGGTCTCTTTTGCTGAGTATTTCCATTGTTTGTTCTGAACCTGGGTTCAAAGTGCAGGTTCCTATTAGCTTAATAGTTAGGAAATGCTTCCTGGGCAGCTGCCCAGATTATTGGTTGGATGAGAAGCTGTATTTCCCCCACCGACAGCTTTATTGAGAAAAAGCTCCGTAACACTTGTTTTTATCTTACACCTGTGTTTTAGAATTAACAGCAAAGTATGTATTATTTGAGCTCCCTTTTAAAAAATTTCACTATCATTTGTAATCTCCCATCATCTTCACTTCCTTACAGAAGTTTTGAAATTGCTCACATTGTGAGACACACACACACACACACACAGAATTAAAACATGTAAAAGAAAAAAACCACAAATATGCAAGGGGAACCTGCAACTAAAAACTGTTCAAAGCAACTAAATGGACAGAGGGCAGAGATAATGGACCCCAGAGTGCTTGGAACATTCTGTAGCAGGGCAGACTTCCCTTCCAGGCGGGAGTCCTTAGTCATTTTTTGTTAGCTTGATAACTCTTGAGCCTTCAAAAAGCTGGTCAAGTGAAAGTCCTCAGCTGCTCTGGCTGGCAGCATATAATAGCCACACTTTATGCAATCTTAAGATTACATGAACTAAGACGCTTGCCTCTCAAATCATGCTTCTTGTTAGGAGATTCATTCTTCTTTTTAAAAATCATTTTATTGGGCATTCATACAACTTTTATCACAATCCATCCATCCATTGTATGTCAAGCACATTTTTACATTTGTTGCCCTCATCGTTCTTAAAACATTAGTTACCAGCTCCACATTTCCCCCCTTCCTACTCCCTCATAAATCCTTGATAATTTATAAATTATTTCTTTTGTCATATCTTACACTGTCCGATGTCTCCCTTTACAAACTGCCCTGCTGTCTGAACCCCAGGAAGGAGGTTAAATGTGGAGCCTTATAATAGATTCCCCTATTCTACTACACATTCCTCTCACCCTCCTGGTATTGTCACTCTCACCACTGGTCCTCAAGAGATCATCTGTCTTGGATTTCCTTTGTTTCTGCTTCCTGTCTGTACCCAGTGTATATCCTCTAGTCTAGTCGGATTTGTAAAGTAGAATTGGATCATGATTGGGGTGGGGGTCAGGGGGAAGCATATAGGAACTAAAGGAAAGTTGTGTTTCATCCTCCCAGTGTCCCTTCTGTAAAGGGATGTCCCGTTACATACAGATGAACTTTGGGTCCCCAATTTGTACTCTCCTCATTTACAATGATGTAATTTTTACTTCTTTGATACCTGATCTTTTTGATACCTTGTGGTCACACAGGCTGGTGTACTTCCATGTGGGCTTCCTTGCTTCTGAGCTAGATGGTCCCTTCTTTGCCTTCAAGCCTTTAAGACTCCAGATGCTATATCTTTTTTTTTTTTTTGACGCTATATCTTTTGATAGCCGGGCACCATCAGCTTTCTCCACCACATTTGCTTATGCACACATTTGTCTTCAATGATCATATCAGGAAGGTGGGCACACAATGGTAGGATTTTTTTGTTCTTTGATGCTTCATTATTCTTGTCTCCTTTCTTATTCCTATGGGTGAAATTTCCTTCAGATCTTATATCTGGACTAGGTATCTCATCTAACTATGTTGGTACTTCTTTTGGTTGTTTGCTGGGAAGCTTATACGTTGTTTGGGCCTACATTTAGCAAATGTGGGGGACTGGAGATCATGTGATGACCGACTGCAGCTTAACCTGACCTTAACCATGGCATGCTTCTGTGTTTATCATGAGCATAGACAGGGATGGGCAGCAGCGGTCATGATTGTGCTTTTGATACTGCACAACTTCACTCCTTGTCTAATTTTCTTATTCTTTTTTTTTTTTGGTGGGGGCGGGGGGCCTCATTTTTTGTGCTTAAGTTTTAATCCTGTATACACTTTGGCTCAGTTGTCTTAAACAATTTCTTTTTTTTTAAGGGTATAAACTTTTTATTTTTCTCATGCTTTGTGGGTCCCTGTGAGTCTAGTTCAACTCGATGATAGTTTTTTGCTTTTTTGCTGAGTTAGGGATTTGAGATGGTAGTTCTCATTAGGGGTCTCTTGGATTTTTTTTGTTAGGTATCAGTGGGAGCTGCAGCTATCTGGAAACTTTTCTGGGCTGGATATATAAGATGGTTCACACACATGGCTGGAAATTGATGGCTGTTTGAAGGAACATTAGTTGAACCAGTTAATTAGAGTACTTAAATGCAATTTGCCAGCATGGTGGGTTCAGGACAGTTGGAGTAACTAAACAGACATGTGCACTTATTACCTAAAATAAGGTATAGAACATTTAGTGGTTCTGTGAACTTACCACATTTTCATTCAATTTGTATGTGGTATTCCCCCCATTCCTGGCAACCATTTTGAAGTAAATAAAATACATCAAATATACACTATTTGATGTGTATGAAAATAATTAGTTTTGCTTGTTTTTCAAATAAATTCCATTCATATAATGGAGTCATATATTTGTGCCTATGAGATTTCTGATCATAAGGCTTTCAAATTCACTCGTTATTGTGTGCTTTTTAAAAAATTGTCCTATTTCAAGACAAAAGTGTCGCAATTTACTCCTCACTTATTGACAACCCCCCATTGTAATTTGTGGCATATATTGAACATGCTTGTATGTATCTTCAAATGTTATCAGGATATCTTTAGAAGAAATAATATAATTAATCAAATTTATAGTATTTCTAAAATGTTTATTGAACTTTGATATTTATATTTCTGGATTCTAAAGATGCTATCATAAACTTTCTGGAATTAATAAATTTATAGTATTATATTAGATTTCACTTGTAATGGTTAATATCGTTAATCAAGAAGAATGAAAAAAAAGAATGAAAACCACATTTACATAATCTTAAGTGCATAAATGCTCATAATAGAAATTAGAGGTAGCTCAGGTAAGTGTCCCTTAAAACCAATCTTCTCTAGTTTTGTTCTCTTACAGTGGTTTATCCTAACATTTCCTGTCTTTAGAAGGTAGAAGTATTGCTAGAAGGTAGAGGTATTGCTAGAGGGCTGAAGCTTTATTACTGACAGCAAATGTGATCTCAGTAATTTAAACCCTTGTGTCCATTTTAAGACTAAGATTGCTGTTGCCAGAATGAGTGAAGGTCCTCATGTCTTTTAAGAAATAGGAGTCCCTTTAATAGTAGGCATAATAATCTTAGGGTTTTCAAGGAATAGTAGTTTAATAGTTTTCTTTTTTTTGGCATCACTGCCCTGGTGGGAGTAGAAAGTCCAGCCTTGCTCTTGGAGAGCTGCTGCTGGGTTTAAACTGCCAACCCTGTGGGTTGCAGTCCCGCACACAACTACTACACCACCAGGGCTCAGCCCAGTTTAATAGTTTTCAATAAATTACTATACACAAATTAGTCTCTATTTCATTTAGGAATGGAAGATTCAAGTAAATCTGAGTTCAGAGGCTCCAAGTTTATGCAAGCTGGGAAAGGGACCTTATTTTGGAAGTACACGATTAGTTAAGGTCTTTTTACAGGCAGGAATGGTATTCTAGAAAAGATTATTTGGAGTAAAAGAGGAAATGTTATTAAAGATTTGCCTCATTAATTCTGCCTAGTGTCATGAATACACAACGAGTAATTGGAATATATAGAGCAGAAAAGAACTTTGGGATTAGGAGGCTGTTTTTTTTTTTTTTTTTTTTTTTTTAGGAAGCTCAGCCTTGCTCTTGGAGAACTGCTGCTGGATTTGAACCATCAACCCAGGAGGCTGTTTTTTTTTTAAAGGCTGATACTATCAACTACTTCTTAAAATCTATATTTGCTATTCTCGTGAGACTCAAGATTAATGGCGATACTTGGGAAATTAAGTCAAAATAAACTCACAGAAATTAGGAACTATAGGGCTGAGACCCACTGGCGTAGTGGTTGTGCGCGGGACTGCGGCCCACTGGGATGGAGGTTCAATTCCAGCTCCATGGAGCAAAGGCTAGGCCTCCCACTCCCAGAGGCCTCCCAAAAAACAAACAAAAAAAATAGGAACCATAAGTAATAATGATAATAAATAAGACATTTATTTTTCAGATTTGGGAGAAAAGGGAAAGTCACTTGGCTCTACTCAATGAGAAGTTTTCTGAAAGATTCCATTCATTTTGAAGAATTTATAGGTTGCTTGATCTTAGAGGATTCTGTACACTTTATTCTTTAAAAAAAAATTTTTTTTTTTAGGCATCACTGCCCTCTGGTGGGAGTGGGAGGCCCAGCCTTGCTCATGGAGAGCTGCTGCTGGATTTGAACTGCAGTCCTACACTCAACCACTACGCCACCAGGGCTCAGCCCTGTACACTTTATTCTTAATGAGAACTTGCTTTGAAAAGAATGGTTAAAGAGTAAGCCTTTGTGAGCAGCTTCGCTGGTGCATGGCCAGACTTCCTCTCTGGGTGAAGCTTTTTCCACACTGGCCGCATAGATAGAGTGTCTCCCCTGTATGAACTTTGCCATGCAGGAGACAATTTCCCCTCGTGTGAAAACTCTTCTGCATTGTAAACAAGCATAGGGCTTCAGGCCTGTGTGGACTTTGATGTGAACAATTAAGCTTCCTTTCTGACTGAAGGCTTTTCCACACTGATCACATCTGTAGGGCTTCTCACCACTGTGAACTCGTCTATGAACAGCCAGGTTACTTTAATTCCTGGAACTTCTTTGACAAATAATACACTCATAAGGTTTCTGTCCAGTGTGGAGTCTCTCATGAACAGCCAGACTACCTCGTTGGCTAAAGCTTTTCCCACACTCCTTGCACTCATAAGGCTTTTCTCCTGTATGTATTCACTAATGTGTAACAAGATTTCCTTTGTCCCTGAAGGTCTTTCCGCAATGGGTACATTCAAAGGGCTTTTGACCAGTGTGGATTCTCTCATGTAATGTTAGACTCCCTTTTTGTCTAAAGGATTTTCCACATTCCTAACAATCATAGACCTTCTGTTTTACTCCAGGTGAATCTTCAGGTAGTGTCTTAGAATCTGGAAATTTTTGTTCCAGCTTTTCTCTTCTGAAAGAATTCGGGAAATCCCAGCTTGAGGATCTTGTAACCTCTGAGTGATCTTATTTGTGGTGCGCTTCTGTCATCACATTGAAAAATGCTACATTCTGGGCATATCTTCCATGACAGGGTAGCTGTTGGAAATCCAAACATGTCCACTCCTGCTGTATGACCTTAATCACCACCTCTTCATATAGCTTTTCCATGGGCAGTTTTTGGGCACCTGGGCTATCGGCCACACTCACCCCAGCGGCGCACGCCCCCGCAGACAGACAAAGGCCGACACCAACCCTCTGCTGCACTGGCGCGAGAGGAGGGCAACAATTTCTTTAAAAAATCATTTTATCGGGGGCTTGTACATCACTTTTCACAATATATAAATGCATATACTGTGCCAAGCACCTTCACATGCCTGCTGCCATCATCATTCTCCAAATACCCGCTTTTCCACTTCAGCCCTTGATATCAACTTCTTATCCTTTCCCCTCCATCCTTGTTCCCCTCTCTGCCACCAACCCTCAATACTTTATAAATTACTATTGCTTTGTCATATCTTACACTGCCCGACGTCTCCCCTTGCCCACGCCTCCAATGACTGTCCTCCATATAGGAGGTTATGTGTAGATCTTTGTAGTTGACTCCGTCTCTCTACCCCACCCTCCTCCACCCATCCAGTAACTCCAGTATCTCTACTGACCTCGAGGTGTTCATCTGTTCTGGGTTCCCCATATTTACATTTGCCATCTCTACTAGTGTAGCTTCTCCAGTCCAGCTGGATTTGTAAGATAGAATTGGAACCATGATAGTTGGGGGGAGAAAGCCTTCAGGAACTGAAGGAAAGTTGTATGCTTCATCACCACCCCACTGCACCTTGACTGGCCTTTCTCCTCCCTGCAGCTCCCCTGTAAGGAGGTTTTCCAATTGCCCACAAGTGGGCCTTGAGTCCCCACCCTGCTCTCCCCCTCATTCGTAGTGATGTAATTCTTGTTCTTTGATGCTTGGTATCTGCTCCCTTTGACCCCTTGTGATCACACAGACTGGTGTGTGCGCACTTTCCTGAGACAATCACTGAGGACGTGGGGGCATGAGCAAGAGTGGTGAAGATAGCTGGTGCTACCCGGCTATCAAAAGATTTAGTGTTTGAGGTCTTAAATACTTGAGGTGGACAAGCAGTCATATAGCCCAGGAGCAACAATGCCCACTATAGAAGAACCACACCAGCCTGTGCAACCATGAGGTGTGCAAAGAACCAGTATAAGGCATCAAAGAACAGAAATCATGTCATTATGTGCCCACCCTCCTGACATGGTTGCTGAAGACAGAAGCGTGCAGAGGCAGACAGAACAGACAGGGCCGATGGCATCCAGCCACCAAACGTTAAAGTATCTGGGATCTTAATTTTTCTCTAACAGCGTAATAAAAGTAAATACCCTGAATCTGTCAGTGCCAGACGGATAGTTATTCTTCTTCCTTCCTTGAGTATACATTCAGAACTCACTCTTTAACAAATTATATATGTTTTCTAGTAGTTTGGGGTTACTCAGAAAAATTTCTCGCCTTTTTAATGATAAAAGTAGTATATCTGTTATATGTGTATAAAATGTGAAAGAAAACAGTCTCCTTACTCCATTTTTTCTTTTGTTTTTTGACCATTGGATAGAGGAAATGTTTGTCAAATATTTTTATTTCTTTGATTGTTTTTCTAAAAGCTTAACCCTTTCCTTTCCTCAGGCAAATTTAAATTCTAAGTATTATACTAGGGTCAGAAAATTTAGAAAATGTAGGAAACATACAAAGAAAAAATTAGATCCCTACAAAACTCCATCAAAAGTAATCACAGTTAATACTTTGAGGTAACGGTATCTATTATTATTTGATGGGTAATTTTATTCCCTTAGTGATTTAAGTCACACATTGCCTGCCTTTAAGATTATCCATACAGTAGAATAACAGTTTTATAAATACATTTTTGTACAAAGATATATTTTATCCATATTTTCTTAAAATGACACTGAGAATTGTGAGTTACTACAAATTCTGTTAGACCAGAGGCTACAAACTGGTTCAGACAGGAACCGGATGCATGGGGAATCCAGGACAGATGATCCCTTTAAGACCAGTGGTGAGAGTGGCGATATGGGGAGGGTGGAGGGAAGGTAGAGTAGAAAGGGACAACCGATTACAAAGATCCACATAGAACCTCCTCCCTGGGGTACAGACAACAGGGAACTGGGCAAACGGAGACAGCAGACAAAATAATAATGATTTGTAAATTATCAAGGACTCTTGAGGGAGGAGGTAGTGGGGAGAGTGGAAAAAGGAGGTGATGCCAAGGGCTTAAGTGGAAAGACAATGTTTTGAGAATGATGATGGCAGCAAATGTACAAATGTGCTTTACATACAATGGATGTATGTTTGGATTGTGATAAGAGTTGTATGAGCCCCCAATAAAATGATTTTAAAAATTTACAAAAAGACGAGAGAGAGAGAGAGAGAGAGAGAGAGAGAGAGAGAGAGAGACAGAGAGAAAATTGGGAATAATAATATTAAAACTTAACCTACAAAGGCCATTGCTTAGGTAAGCTAATGATCCAACTGTTTAACTATTTTAACTTGGTATAAGGATTGTGTTTGAAATTGCATAGCAGAATAAAAGATTTGCTTGTGGCACACTCAGATTTCAGTTGTCTTATCTGTGCTTTAGCACAGATTTGTTATCAGTTCATTGGAAATGAAGCTTTCTGACAAGGACCTTTTTATAAATTTTCTGTGTTGTTTTAATTCCATGAGAGCTACGTATTTCACGTAGCAAATGTGTTGATGCTTGCTTATGAAAATGGAGAAACTTAACCACTTTCTATCAAAGGAGGAGTGTCTATTTGCTTCTTCAGCAATATTTCCTTCAATTCTGTCATACCCCTTTTGACACTAATGGAGTCCTGGTGGTGCTGTAAGTGTCTGACTGCGGTTCAAACCTACTAGCCACTTCTGGCTCTTTAGAAGAATGAGAGCAGTCGGCTCCTATAAAGATTTCTAGCCTTAAAAACCCCATGTAGATGGAGTCAGTCGACTTGATGGCATTGGTTTTTGTTTTTATTCTCATTAATATTGGTCACGGTAGCCCAAAGGTAGAAGCAATCTAAGTACAGAGGAATGGAAAAATAAAATGTATATACATAAAATGGAGTTTTACTCTCTGGCTGCTAATGTTAAAGTTCAAAGGCACAAGCTGCCCTGAGGTGGAAGGATACAGCTGCCTGTTCCTGTACAGATTTAGGATTAGACACTCTAGGGCAATTGTGCTAGTCTGGGTAGACTAGAGAAACAAATTCATAAATACGCATATGTGTATAAGAAAGAGGTTTTTAGCGGCTGAGCCCCAGTGGCGCAGTGGTTGTGTGCGGGACTGCTGCCCACAGGGTTGGCAGTTCAAATCCAGCAGCAGCTCTCCAGGAGCAAAACTGGGCTTCCTACTCCCACCAGGGCAGTGATGTCACAAAAAAAAAAAAAAAAAGAAAGAGGTTTATATACAAGAACAACTATACACTAAGAAAACATTACAACCCAGTTCAGTCCAAGGTCGTAAGTCCAACTTTAACCCATATGTCCAACAGCAATCTATAAAGTCCACTCCAGACTCATGAAACATGCAATGATGCTGAATGCAGGAAGATCACAGGCCAGTGGAAGCAAAGTCAGTGGTGGTAGAAGCATCTCAGCGCTGGCAGGGGTCTCTCTGTGGCTTCTCTGGCGTCAGAAGTCTGGTTGCATCCATGTGGCCTGTCCAGTTCAGGGCACTAGGGTAGTTTCATGTGTCTTCTCAGGGATGTCTCACAGGAAGTGAGCTGAGAGATAGTGTTTCCTGCCTCCAAGAAGGAATTACCACTGTGTTAGTCTGGGTAGACCAGAGGAACAGATTCACGGACACGCATATTTATATAAGGAATGGGTTTATATTCAAGAGGAACAGGACATTGAGAAAACATCCCAGCCCAGTCCAGCTCAAAGTCACAAGTCCGATATTAACCAATATGCCTGAAATCAGTCCATAAAGTCTTCTTCCAACTCATGAAGTCACAGGTCAGTGGGTGCAGAGTCCCAGCACCGACGGGGGTCTCCCCATGGCTCCTTGCTTCCAGGGCTCAGGGTCCATCAACAGCATCCCGTGGTGGCAGAAGCAACTCATCGCTGGCAGAGGCCTCCTTGTGGCTGCCGCAGCCTCAGAGGTCCATCTCCATCAAGGCAAAACCGTGTGGTGTCTCCACTGGCTACTCCAGCCTCCCAGACGCCGCCACTCTGTGTTGTCTGTGGTTAATCATCTCTCTGAGACTAACTCTCAACAACTGGGGAAGATAGCTTCTCATCTTCACGAGGGAAATATCGAGAGATTTCCCTGGAGTCTCAGTTCTCCTGCCCACATAGAGGCCTCATTGGCTACTCAATGGCTATCTCCAGATTAACAGGCTAGACTCCACCCCAACATTTCAATCATAAAATTAACATAAGCACAGAACTGCCACAACCACATTTCCCAGAATTCTCAGAAGGCTATGCCCACACAGAGGTCTCATTGGCTGTCTCCAGATTGACAGGCTAGACTCCACGCCTACACTCTTAATCCTCAAACTGAGATCAAGATTAGGTGATTGCCACAGCAATGGTTCTCAACTTTCCTAATGCCTTGGCTCTTTAATACAGTTCCTCATTTGTGGTGATTCCCAACTGTAAAGTTATTTTCATTGCTACTTCATAACTGTAACTTTGCTCCTGTTATGAATTGGGTAACCCTTGTGAAAGAGTTGCTCCACCCCCAAAGGGGTCACGACTCACAGGTTGAGAACTGCTCTAGGGGAAGTTCTGTTCTGAAGTATTGGTTCGCTATGAGTTATAATCAACTTCATGGCAGTGTGTGTGTGTGTGTGTGTGTGTGTGTCTAACTATAGATAGTAGGCCTTGCAGGTTCTGTGGATTAGTCATTGGTCTGCTAACAATTTACCAGTTCAAACCTTTCAGCTGTTCTGCAAGAGAAAAATGAGGCTGTAAGGATTTACAGCTTCAGAAACTATGGAGCAAGTTAACTCTTGACTTCATTTTTTTTGACATCACTATGCCCTGGTGGGAGTAGGAGGCCCAGCCTGGCTCCTGGAGAGCTGCTGCTGGATTTGAACCACCAAGCCAGTGGGCCGCAGTCCCGCACACCACCACTACGCCACCGGGGCTCAACCCAACTCTTGACTTCTAAGTGTTGGATGATAAATGACTCCATAGCAGTGGGTAGTGTATATGTATAAATATAAGAGCACTTTAAACTTTATCTTTTAATTCCATTTTCTCCCATGGACCTACTGGTGGTTTTGAGCTGCCAACCATGCAAATAGTGCTCCGCAATGTGTAACCATTACACAACTGAGACTCCCTGGTCTCAGTGGGTTGCTTTAAAAAACATTCAAAATAGTGGTCTTGGAAGGGATGTACTGGGTTAATTAAATTCAAGACAGGGGTGTCAGAAAGTTACGGTGACTGCATTTTGAGATTCTCAGCAATAATCTGCATAGATTTTTCTCAAAGGACACAGGATGATCACGAGGCTAATTTTATTGGGAAGATGTTTTTAAAAAATCAAAAACAGAATTTTGGGGAAAAGACAAGCGAAATCGTGCTGAGAAAATTTTTTTCTATTATGAACGACAATGTACCTGCTCATTCTTCATAGGTACTAAGAGCCTGCCCTATGAGAATTTCATTAGGAAACCTGGTCAATCTACCTACCTACCTACCTACCTACCTCAAGTGACTTTTTTGCCAGAAATGTACAAAGCTACATTTTCCATAGTACTTTTACTTCAATGTGTAATTTCTGAAACGGACTGTTCTAACCTCCCTTTTTCATTGGAATCTTTTGTTTGCCCAGCTCTTATTCCTTTCGGGGCTTGCAAATAGGGACAAAGGTGTATGTAATAAAATAAGCTAGTATAAGAATAAAGGCAGAGCGAAAATGTTAAACTCGCATACTCCTTTTGTATATAATGGAGCCTCGTGGTGTGGTCCGTGAAGTGTTGGACTGCTAACCATAAGGTCTGTAGTTCAAATCCTACAGACACTCCTCAGAAGAAAGATGAGACTGTCTGATCCTGGAAAGATTTCCAGTCATAAGAACCCTGAGTAGAGTCTCTGTGAGTCAGATAGGGTCACTGAGATTTGTAATCAACTTGGTAGCAGTGAATTTGTTAATTTTTTTCTTAATAAGTCATAATTAATCCAGTGCTTTTTACATTTCAGGCAAGTTCCTTAGCACTTTAAATATGTTAGCTCACTTAGTCTTCACCATAATCCTGTAAGACATATTATTATCCTCATTTTACAGATAAGGAAACTGAGGGTCCTGGGCAATCTGTTTAAATGGAGTCAGGATTCTAATCCTGGTAGCCTGATTCCCAGAGCCTGTACTTTCAAATCCTATACAAGAATACTGCCTCTTTAGTAGATTGTTACTTTAAAGGCGGGACTTGATTTGTCTACTGTATCCCTCAGGTAACATAAAATATATTCTGGTGTTTTAGTACTTTAGTGACTTCTGCTGTTGGCTGTTTTTGTAACACGATGAACTTAGTCTATTTAATTAATCACATTTTAGTTCAGAAACAATTTTTTGTAAGCTCAATTTGATTTATGTAAATCTTTTAAGATTAATTGTAAAAATTTACAGGTTATGTATTTTTAAAATGCTAACAGAAATACCATGAATGGTAACATATTTCATTCCCAATATGCCAATCAGTTTTGCCTTTATATATATATATATATTTTTTTTTGTTCAGCTTTGATTTCCCAGTTTCTATGTGTGTGAACAGTAGAAAGTTTAAATGTGACTTGGGAAAAATGAGCTCAATATGAAATTTCTAGAAGAAATAAAGGTGACATCAGCCTTTTTTGCATATACACATCATCTTTCAATCACTCGTGGGCAATTTTAATTTAATACATTTGCCGACTTTTACGTGCCTGGATATTGGAAATGGTTAACATGGTCAACTTCTAACCAAAATTTTGTTTTTGTTTTTTTTGTTTTGTTTTTGGGCATCACTGCTCTCTGGTGGTGGGAGTAGGAGGCCCAGCCCCACTGCTGGAATTGAACCTCCGTCCCAGTGGGCTGCAGTCCCGCGCACAACCACTACGCCATCGGGGCTCAGCCCCTCTAACCAAAAATTTGGAGGTTGGAATCTACCCAGCCTCCAGAGACAGGCCCTGCCATACACCGTAGAAGATCAGCTATCAAAAATCACATTATGGAGCTTAGTTCTTCCCTGGCGCATACAAGGTTACTATCAGTCAAAGTCATGTTCTGTGCTAAGCACTGAAATGACTTACATTCTCAAAGAATTCTCGTGACTTCAAACAAAAAAACCATTTTGCCTGAATAGAGTGGAATCAGGAATTCTTGACTTGAGTGACAGTTGTTTATTTGGGGGTGATTTTTTTTAATTAAGTGTTTTTTCTTGCCTGTGATCAGTTCCATAGCCAGGGTTTCTGTTTTTTCTACCTCTGCATTCATCTTGCGTAGTATAGTAAATGACACTTGATGTATGTTCAAAGAAAATTTGTTGAATGAGAAATTTACCTTTTTTTGTTGTTTATTTGGTAAGTAGGGAGTTGGTAGTATCAGTGGGTTAACCTGAACACATAGATTTGGTCCTTGGGTATTTGATTTTCAGCCATAAATAGAAGTTGATCAAATTGGAAGTATTTTATTATTTCACCATTCTTTATTTTTTTGAAATTATTTTGAATTTTGTGGTACTTTGCCATGAGTTTATGTTAAGAAGGAGCAGCAGATCTAGTAAATTTTTATTGTTCTTTTGAACAATAAAAGAACAGTTGTTCAAAATAAACATATATGTAGATTTTAAAAAGTAACCTTGACATAAACTGTTCTCTAACTGATGTTTAATTTAATTCTAGAACGTGGTCCAAGACAATTCCTGGAAAAGTTGAATTCTTCTCTAGTGAGGGTTCAGACACATCTATACCCATTCCAATAGTGCCACTACAGGGTGTGGATGATTCTTACCCACCCCAGAAGAAGTCTTTTATGATGCTCAAGTACATGCATGACCACTACTTGGACAAGTATGAATGGTTTATGAGAGCAGATGATGATGTTTATATCAAAGGAGATCGTCTGGAGAACTTTCTGAGGAGTTTGAATAGCAGTGAGCCCCTCTTTCTTGGGCAGACAGGCCTGGGCACCACAGAAGAAATGGGAAAACTGGCCCTTGAGCCTGGTGAGAACTTCTGCATGGGGGGGCCTGGTGTCATCATGAGCCGGGAAGTGCTCCGGAGAATGGTGCCCCACATTGGAAAATGTCTCCGAGAAATGTACACCACCCATGAGGATGTGGAGGTGGGAAGATGTGTCCGGAGGTTTGCAGGGGTGCAGTGTGTCTGGTCTTATGAGGTAAGAACAGAATTCTTTATTGTGGGAAAACTGTTCATTTTATGATTACTTTTAAAGTACTTGTAGGAAATTCATTATAATATCCCTTTGAGATTTAAAGTTGTTATACCTTCCCAGCCTGAGTTTTTAACATCAGGATTCCCTTTATCTTTCTCTTGGGTTTTAGAACACTGTGTATTTTTTCTTTAACTTTGTTTGATACCTTAGTAAGCAATAACATTTGAAACTCAAAGTCAAGATAATGGTTTTTGAGAATTCATCTGACATCGGTTTGTTTCCACAAATGTACAACTCCCCAGACTGAAGAATATAAATTATATTTCCCTGTTTTCTCAGAAGCCTGACCTTTCAGATCTAGTTATCTTGACCACAGATTAAATACTTACATTTTGAACTTACAGATTGATTGTTGATGTGAAAGTAGTTAGGACTCAACTTTGTGTTAATTTTAAACTTTGACATTTTAGACAATTACTGTAATGAAATTTATACTGCAGGCAGTTTCTATTCGTTGAATTGTCCCTTTTGGGATGAGTGGTAGGAAGTTTCTGGATTATTTTGACTCTTTAAAGGGAGTCTATTTATAGCCATTCTTTTCTGAATAGTTTTAGAGAATATAAGTTCATTTTGTCTTCTGAGTGTTTTTACTTGCATATGTGTACCTATTTCCTGAAGTTTTAGATTAAAGAACATCATTTAAGTCATGTTGTGTTTAGATTGTGCTGTATAATACTAAAATGTTGATTTTGTGTTAAGCAAAGGAATTGCTCATAAATGTTTTGCTTAGGAAGTAGAAATATAGTTTTTAACTTAAGTGGTTAATTTCTCAATACTCAAATGAGGAAATAGTATTCTTTTCCTGTACTTGCCTTCCCCTGAGACTTGCTTTTAAATGTCTTTTAATTGCTCTCTTTCATTTGAACATTTGGGAAAGTGGACATATTTAAGTGTGCTTCCTGTTATTTCTAAACACAAGTTTATGGAGATATATTTGTCTTATATGCACTGTGTGTACTTCCTCCACTCTATATTTCCTCCATCCCACCCCACTTCTTAGATGATTGCTCACTGAGTCCAAGGAGTCCAAGGTGCCTCAGATTGTTTTTTCCTTTTCAACAGTGTAAAAATCACAGCAAGAAAAGCTGTCCGGAGATTCTATTCAGTGTAAAGCAGACTATGAATGTCAGTATTTCTCCATTTTTTACCATTGTAACTTTAACATATTTCAGTGTATTTAAAATATTTGTGTTTTGTGCATTTTGGATCATTTCACTCTCGGCCTCTGATTTTGAGAAGTTAGTCTTCTGCAACAGGAGGGTAGGCTACTGTTTGATACAGAAGGTTAAAAAAGTAAGTTGAGAATGATGATGGATATGGTCTGCATAAAATTGACGTATATATTGATTGTGATAGGAGTTGTATGAGCCCCCAATAAAATGATTTTTCTAAAAAAGCTTATAGTGAGGGCACAAGTAAAAATGATTTGGAAATGATGGCAACATATGTACAAATATGCTTGATAAAATTGACGTATGAAATGTCTTAAGAGCTGTAAGAGCCCCCAATAAAATGACTTAAAAAAAAGTGAGTCCCTGTGTTACAGTGCTTTATCAATACCTGTACTTCTCAGAGACAATGATAGAACGTCTGTCTTGATTTTATTTCGAGCTTTCCCGTAGCCCGAGTGCCAAACGTTAGCGTTGTGTTGAAGCTGCAGGGTTTGAGGGGTGGTTTTTTTCTGAGTAGTTTTACACAATTATAATTGTCATGGGTTTCTAGTGTTAGAAGCACTGGATCATCCTGTTAAAACTTGGAAATCCTCTTAAAATTGATTCTCTTAGTAAATGATCTCCTTAGCCAAAAAAGGATCTGGTTGATAAGGAAGTTCCTTTTTAGTTCCGTCTTGTTTTTGGATGGTTCGCGTTTCTCCCTACTGGGGATTTTGCCAGTGAGCACTCCCTGGAGCAAGGCAGTATGCTTCTAGTAGGTCCTGGCTTCTTCCCCTGTACAAAGTTCTGTGTATGGGGATAGAACTTTGCTAAATGCCCTGTCTGATTGCACTTGGGTGCCTCTTCACCACTTACCCTCTCACCGGCAGTGCTTCAGAAGCTTGCCTTGCTCTTCTGTGAGGAAAATTGCCTGGGTTGTTTTTAATTTTTTTCCTTCGCCCTATCTTTTCTGGTTGTAGTTTTGACCCATTTTTCTGCTGGAGTACCAGCTACTTCTGTTTTTGTTGGAATGCTTTATTCTGAATACAGAAAGTCTTCTAGTTTGTAGCTTATCTGTTCACATTAATTCATGTTTTATACACACATACACACACATCCTGAGAAATTAAAACGTTTAGCCTAATTTAGCATTCATTTCCTTTTGATTTATGCTTTTAAAAGTATCTTTGTGGGATGAGCCCCAATAGCGTAAGTGGTTGAGTGTGGGACTGTGGCTTGGTGGTTCAAATCCAGTGGCAGCTTTCAGGAGCAGCGCTGGGTGGCTCCCACAACCACCAGAGAGCAGTGATGCCCTCCCCCAAAGAAAGAAACAAACAAAAAAACTTTGTGTCATTGTATTTACCACATAGGTGAGATTAGTTTTTTATGTGAATGAAGATCTTTTATTAAGCTTGATGTAAATCTTTCTTCTCCACTAATGCTCACATTATGAGATATAAATTGAAGTGGAGTTTTATGTTAAAGACAACTATGTTAAGCTTTAAATTTGGGGAACGGGCTGGGCCCCGGTGGCGTAGTGGTTGTGCGCGGGACTGTGGCCCACTGGGATGTTCGATTCCAGCTCCACAGAGCAAAGGCTGAGCCTCCTACTCTTCACCACCTGAGGGCAGTGATGCCCCCCCCCCCCAAATTGGGAAGATTCTTATTTAACTATCTTATAAATGTAACCAGGGATGTATTTAAAAAAAATAGTTAGAAATAATTTCTTGGTATTATACGTATATAGTTAAGAGAACTTGTTAGAAGTCTGAGTCAAAATTCATATTTTAGGCTTGTTTGGATTATCATTGGTGGTGACTATTAATAAATGTTTTTTAAAAAGCAACTTTTAATTTTTCAATGATTTTAAAAGTTAAAGAAAAAATATAGTATGAAGCTTTACCTAGTTTAACCTATTAAAATTTTATTCCATTATCTTGTTCTCCTGAGCATTTCCTCCACCTTTCTTATCATAGACTTCCCATGCCCTTCCCCCAGCTATTTAATAATCACTTAATCCATCAGCTGCATAATGAAAAATGTGATTACAATAATAAACTCTAAAGCTGTTTTCTAGGAATATCCATGAAGGTAAGAGACATGTTAGCAAAGCGAGTGGGTCTTAGGACTATTAAATACTAATGGGAAAAAAGTAGGAAGAACTGCCAAAACTATTTCTTGTTATATGAGGTCAGCATAACTTATTTGAGAAACATGTCTAAAAATTTGTTTTATTTAAAGGAGCTTTAGCAGCACTGTAGTTTAGGCATTGATTGGTTAACTACAAGGTTGCCAGTTCAAATGCACTCACTGCTTCTGGAGAGAAAAATGAGACTGCCTGCTTTCAAAGATTTACAGTCTCTTGTGGGTTAGTCATAAGGCTGCTATCTTCAAAGTCAGCAGTTTGAAACTGCTAGTTGTTCTGTGGCAGAAAGACAAGACCTTCTGCACTTGTTTGTATGTTTGTTTTGGGGGGCATCACAGCCTCTGGTGGTCGTGGGCGTTACCCAGTGCTGCTCCTGAGAGCCCCCACTGGATTTGAACCGCCAAGCCCGTGGGCGCAGTCCCGCACTCGACCACTTACGCCACCGGGGCTCAGCCCGACCTTCTGCCCTTGTAAAGACCCACAATTCACCCCTGCCCTATAGAGTCTCTATGAATTGGAGTTGACGCCGTGACAGCGAGGGAAGTCCTATGTAAGGTTACTGTTCAGCTGGAATTGACTCAAAGGCAGTGAATGGGTTTTCATATGGTCTTTGGCTTTATTTATTCTTGATGGCACCTAACAACAAGAAATATCATATTTATTGTCATCAAATTGGTGCCAATCTATAAATGACCCTTACAGAAAAGAGTAGAATTGTCCGTTTGGGTTTCCGAGGCTGTAAATCTTTTTTTTTTTTTTTTAATCATTTCATTGGGGGCTCATACAACTCTTAGCACAGTCCATCCATCCATCCATTGTATGTCAAGCACATCTGTACATTCGTTGCCCACGTCATACTCAGAACATTTGCCTTCCACTTAAGTGCTTGGTATCAGCTCCTCATCCCCTTCCTCCCTACCTCCTCTCTTTCATGATCCCTTGACAATTGATAAGTTACTATTATTTTGTCAGGCTGTAAATCTTTACCAGAATAGAATAGAATACCTCTTCTCTGGAGACAAGGCTGCAGGGTTTGACTACTGATTTTGTGGTTCGTAGCCCAGCTATGTTACAGCGATTCCTTATGAATTATTATACTATTTTATATGTTATTGAAGTGAACTATTATATATTTTGTTGCTTATTGCAAACTCCACAGGTGAGTTCTACGCTGCACACATGGGTTTACTGTGAGTTGAAATTGACATGACTAACAACACCAGTACCTGTGGGAAAGTGTATTGCTTGTAAGTGAATTTTTATAGATCAAGTGTAAGTGGGTTTCCAGTACTTAGGCATTCCTTTTTTATTTTATTATTTAACTCAATTTTTAACTAGTAAGGTGGGTACTTGGGGTATAACAGTGGTTACAAGGAAATTTGATGGACATAAATGGATTTAGTAGCTTAAATTAAAAAGGCTTTTAGTAAAGTAACATGGTTCAAAAGGGATAAGTCTCTCCATCTCCTTCAACCATTGGGTTCTTTTCATAAGTCATTTCCCATGATGTGTCCTTTTAGTGATGCAGACATAAATAGTAATTTATATATCTTTCATACATTAATGGCATGTTATACCTACTTTTGGCATTTTGATAATTTTCACTTAAATTCCTTGGAAAGTTTTCCATTTGTTTTCTTTCTTTTTCCTTCTTCTTTTTTTTTTTCCGCATCACTGCCCTGGTGGGGGGAGGAAGCCCAGTCTTGCTCTTGGAGAGCTGCTGCTGGATTTGAAATGTCAACCCTGTGGGCTGCAGTCCTGCACACAACCACTGTGCCACCAGGGATCAGTTGAGCTTTGCTTTCTTAATGGACATCCAAATGCCTTTTTTCAGCAGTGAGTCTAATCATTCATGGAATTCATTGCCTCCTGACCTTTTTTTTACACCTTCATACACACTGAAAGACTGCCCAGAGATTCTTGCCACCTCACCCCTGACCCTGAAATCAGGAAACTGTTTGGTATGTCCCAAGACATGACAATAGCGATGCTCTGAATTAATCAGTAAGTATTTGTTAGGGAATGGCCCAGCACTATCCTGTGAGGGGGAAATGTAAAAGAAGAATCAAACATGCATAGTCCTCTCCCCACCTCCCACACTGAAAAACTTTTGTTGAGGTGTCATCTCTCTACTCATGAAACAGTTGGAGAGTGAGTTTCCTGGCCTATATAACTCTCAACGAGACAGTGGCTCCCAAAATACTCAAACATAACAGAAATGATCAAATGTAAGTAACAGCCACGAAAGAGCTATATATGAGATAATGAAAGCAACTATTTTAGCTAGAGATTAAACTGACAAATTACTTGGTGACACAGGATTGTACAGTGTTTCATTGTACATATAGATTATTTGAGGCAAAACCAACTCGGGCAGCTAACATTTGGGAAAAGAGAAGGAATAGTAGATGAATTAAGGGGACAATGACAAGAGACTGACTACCATGGCCAACCCTTCTCTAATGACAACTGGGTTTCTAGGAAGTTAAATGATATCCCTTTCACATTGTTAGAGGTGTAGGGGTGACAGCAGCACAGTTTCAGTTTTTAATTCCATTTAATCATTTTATTCAAGTGATAAAAATATCTGGAAATTGGAAACTAACAAGGGAAGGATGACAGAAAACCTGTTCAGTGTTGTTTGGGGGGCAGGAAGAAACAAAATTGGAGGTAAAATCACCTGAGTTGTAAGAATGTGTGTTGATCAGTGTTTCTCATACTTGAATGATGTGTAGACTCACATACTAACAGGAAAAAAATGTGTCTTTTTCACCAGGCTGGAATTTCTCAAAATGAGATAACCTATAAGCAAATTAGATATTTGTTGAAGATAAAATGTCCAGGCCCCAGACTCAGGGTCTTCTTACTTATTCGGATGATCACTCACTGTTCATAGCTTTCTTTGGTGTTTCTTGCAGTTGCTTGTGTGTAGGAGTCATTATTGTGATTTCTTAGAGCATTTATTCAATCCACTGATATTTTGGGATGGTCAGAAACTGAGGTCTTATGCTTTTGTTATTTGGCATCATCTTGTTTATTCAGTCTTTTATGCAGAGTTGACTTTGGCCTTTCATGGAAGTAGTTATAGTCAGGTTGGCCAAACAAACAAACAAACAAACAAACAAACAGAGCAAATTCACTGTCATCATGTCATTTATGACTCATGCCACTCTGTAACTCAGAGTCGACCTGCTCCTGTGGTTTCTGAGACCCCCTTCATTACAGGAGTAGAAAGTCTAGTGGTTTTAAACTACTGATTTTGTGGGGAGCAGCATAACTCATAATGCACTATGCCACCTCCAAAAGGAAACCAGACTCACTGCCATAAACTTATTAGTAGCCCTTTAAGGCAAGGTAGAACTCGCCTTCTGAGTTTCTGGTACTATTTATGAGAGTAGAAAACTCTTTCTCCCCAGAGTGACTGGTGGTTTCTAACTGCTAACCTTGCAGCTCAAAGCATAACCACTACACCACCTGGGGGCACTTAGGGAAAGCTGCACTTGGACACAGTGTCCTCATTACATGTGTGAAAGGCTAATGCTCTCCTGTTCCCTCCCTTCCCCCCTGTAAGTCATGTTAGTTAATTGTATAGCAAATATAAATTAGATGACTCATAGGAGTCAGTAAATCTACAAGAGTAACAGCAAAGGGAGAGCTATGTACATGAAATGTTGAAAACAAATGTTTACCCAGGAGTTAAACTGACAAAGCAATGTAAAACTATACACACACACACACATACATACACACGTATATATTTTAAAAATCATGTTATTGGGGGTTTGTAAAACTCTTACCAGACTCCATCCATCCATTGTGTCAAGCACATTTGTACATTTGCTGCCAACTAGATGATGTTTTAAAACCGCTTTTTATCTCTGCAATTAATGATTTCACATGTTGGTTTTTGTGGTCTGGTTGTAAATTTTTCTCAAAACTCACTCAACTGAACCAGGACTCCATATCTGTTTATTAAAATTAACAAATTATAAATAAAACAAGTAATTATTAAGTATGTTACTAATTACTGTTGTGCTTTTAAAATATCTTTACAAATCCTTTGATGCTTTTTTCTCTTAAGAGGTAGCTTTTGATTTTCCTTGAATGTGTGATGAACTTAGTTGCCCTGGTAGCATTCCGGCTAATGTGCTGGCTGGTGAGAAGCTCGCACCTCCCTGCTGCTCTAGGGGGAGGCCATCTGATCTCACAAAGCTTTACATCATAGGGTTGCTCTGAGTGAGAATCTACTTGACAGCAGTGATTTGGGGGTGGCCTGGACTTAGTGGCTCATTTCTAATTAAAAGAGATTGGAAGAGGAAACATTTTAGTATATGTGCTGCCAAAGCAAACACCGGAGGACGAAATAGAGCTATACAGTGGTGAAACCTGAGAAACACCATGATATTTTAACCAAGGTTAACATCACCAGTGATGCATTGTAATGATACTGTGTATTCTGAGATGAAAGATCTTTCTCCTCGAAATCTGTAACTCTGAACTCTTTATTGGAAAACAGCAGACTCATATCCATTTGACTGAGGGAGCCCTGGTGGTGGAGTGGTTGACGTGTTGGGCTGAGCTCTGGTTAATCGGCAGCTCTGCAGGAGTGACCAAGTTTTGTGCTCCCACAGTCTTGGAAACCCACGGGGGTCCTGTGAGTCAGCAGTGACTCCGTGTCAGTGAGTTTGTCCTTGAATAGCAAAGGTCTCTGATAAGATTCTAAAATGTGACCTTTAACTATATATCTTCTTCCACATAGTTTATAATTGTCAGGACCGTGAAGAATATTTGCAGTCTTGATTCTTCTTTAACAATATAGAATGACTTTGATTTGTACAAATTCCCCTGGATGAATACGGCAATTATATAAGCCAATATAATGGGTACATGCCACAACCAATCAAACTCGGTTGCCAATGAGTCCCATCTGACCCACAGGCACCCTAAAATTGTCCCTCAGGGTTTTTGAGGGTGTAAATCTTTGCCACATCATTCTCTTGTAGACTAGCTGGTGCATTCAAACAGCAGACATTTTGGTTAGTAGCTGAGTGCTTTAGCCATTGTACCACCAGACTTCACATGGGTACATAAATTCCCCCTTAAATAAACAGTGCAATCTTGTCACCGTAGCTACTTCATAAGCTATGTGGAAGCTCAGCTGTTCCATATAATTTCCAGGTAAGGTTCCTTGTTAGTTGATCATGGGGAGAAAAGCGAATTAAAAAATAAATATTCATGAGTGTATGTACATACACAGATACACATACATACACACGTACATATTTTGCTAAAGTACCAAGATAATCCACATACAAGTATAGCAGGATGTCTATGGATGCCCTCCTGCCATGAAATCAACTTTAGCCAGCTTACTTCATGAGCTACTTTCTGCCACTCATCATACCAAGCCACTGTTGTGTCCACAAAGGTCACAGTATCTCACATCCCCCTGCCTTCATATTGACTGTCCCATTGTCAGTCTCAACACACTGCCTCTGATTGGAGCTTAGGAAAAATGACTTAAAGGCCCAATCAGCAAAGACTAGCTAGCCTGCCCATTAAATGAAAGGGTTCTTCCTAAGAAATCAGACACACAGTAGGTGGCTATGGGAAGAGACACATGTTATAAAGGCCCAAAGGTTGAACGTGCGCAGTGAGGCCTAGTTATATGCACCCTTAGGCATGCCCGCTCAAAACGGGCATGTGCAATAAGGGCCAGCAATGCTGTAGTCACACATGCTTGAGCGCATCCATCAAGAATACACCAATGCACACAACCACACTCTCCATGGGATGTGGGAGGATACTTGTTAGGGAAGGAGAGAGGCCATAAAAGGGAAGGCATGGCCACATCCCATTCGTGGGTTCCACCCCTACTCCCTTCCTTTGTCTCTCCCTGCTTCCAAAGGTTCTCTCCCTCTTTCAGTCCCACCACCCCTCCCTTCCTTGTCTCCTTACACAACCTGCCATGCTTTCCAGAGATGACCCATTTTTATCTGGGAGGATGTAATATCAAAAGCTTCCCTTTCACTCATAAAAGTTTACTTTGACTTGCAATCATGCTTCTGCCAGGTGAATTCTTTGTACGTAGAGAACAAAACCTGAGGAAAATGATTCTCAAGCCTAACTACTCCAGCCCCAGCAAACTACCGTTGATTGATTCCTATCACTAAACCCACACTCAATGCCATGGAGCAGGGAGCAGAATAGTTTCTTTGTAGGGTTTCGAAGGCTATGAATCCTTACAGGTGCAGATGGCTTCATATTTCTCCTGTTAAATGACTGTTGGATTTGGGAAGCCCAACAAATAAAAAAATGTAGATGAGTGTTTGTATATACATACATATATGTACATATTTTGCATATATGCCACCAGGACTCTTTTCCACCAAAAAAGAAAATGGAAGAGATTTACATTATTTTTAAGCCAGTATTCTAAGTCACTCTTAAAGAGTGCTGGTGGTGTAACGGTTAATATGCTGAACTATTAACTGAAAGGTTGCAGGTAGGGATCCAGTAGCCGCTACACTCACCACCGGCTGTACTGGAGAAAGATGGCAGTCTCTGTCCATGGGCGCAGTCATATTCCTTCAAATTATGATTCAAAAGAAACTAAACAGTGATGAGTAAACCACTCCCACATGACCGTAGGTCTCAGTTTTTTGAAAGTAAGATTTTTTTTTTCCTCATTCATCGTGCTTTTTAAGGCATGGCTAACAGAAGTCTTTCTTTCTTTTTTTTTAAACTGTGTACGGTCAACTATGTCATTTACTACTGAATTGATTCTGGTTCTCATAGCAACCATATGAGAGAGTAGAACTGTTCTGTAGGGTTTCCTAGGCTACAGATCACTACAGAAGTGGATTGCCAGGACTTTGTGTCTACAGAGCAGCTGGGTTCAAACTGCTGATCTTTAGTTAGAGAGTTCGCAGCCAAGTGTTTAACCATTTTACACTCAGAAGTCTGGCAGTGCTGTGTGTTCGGCATAGGCTGTTAACTACAAGGTCAAACTGTTTGAGTAAAACCCACCATCAGCCACGCCACAGGAGAAAGAAGAGGCTGTCTGCACCTGTAAAGATTTATGCTTTCAGAAACCTCACACTGGGTCGTTATGAGTTGGAATTGACTTGATAGCAGTGGACTGGGTTATTGTTTTTTGATGAAGTAGATGGAGTTGGGGAGTGTTGTGTGGAGGTTGCTTCAAACCTCCCAGTTGTTTCCCAGGAGAAAGAGGTGGTGCTCTGCTTCTTTATAAAGATTTAGCAGGCTTGGAAACCTGATGGGACAATTCTACTTTGTCCTGCAAGGTCACTGACTCAGCAGCACCAAATTAGGGTTTCTTTTGTTGTTGTTGTTGTCTTCATACATTACTGCTATTACTCACTGCCACTGAGGCAATACTGACTCATAACGACCTTATAGGGCAGGGTAAAGCTGACCTAGTTTCTGAGATGGTAACTCTTTTTCTCCCTTAGAGCAGCTGATGGTTTCAAATTACTGACAGTAGTTAGCATACCAACACGTAACCACTATGCCTCCAGGGACCCTTTCACACATTCAGAAACTGAAACTCACTGTTACTGATTCGATGTCAACTTAAAGTGACCCTATAGGGCAAGGTAGAATTGCCCCTGTGAGCTTCTGAGACTGTGTACGGGCTCAGAAAGCTCTGCCTTCCCCCCCCCAGGGGCAGCAGGTGGTTTTGAACTGCTGATCTTACCAGTAGATCACAGCCCAGGAGTAATCCCTAAGCCATCAGGATGCTTTATCATGCATCAGTCACTGAGTAGTCACTAGCTGAATGAGCACATGCATGAACAAGTCATAAATGTCCTTCAGAAATGTTAGTTAATATTCATCTAGAACTACAAGTAGTTAAGACCAGAAACTTGCTATTGGAGCATGATGGCGGAACAGGAGGAAGGTAAAAGGTAGCAGGAAAGATCTAGGAAGCAAAGCTATAGATAGAGGTATAAGCACAGGTGTGCACTATTTATTCATAAAAATAGAGGTGTTGGCCTATGTGCATGTACTTAATGGCAATACATTGAGAAATCGGATGGACTTTGGGCCTCTGTTCAAGTCCTCCCTTGATGCAAGAACTCTTTGTCTAACAACCTTGCATCCTGTGATGCTCACTGTCCCAAGATGATCACTGAAGACAAGATGGGTTCTTAAGCCAATGTTAAGAAAGTAGATGATCAAAAGATAAAGGGAGGGGGGCGGTTCTTAAAGGCTTGAAGTTAAACAAGCAGCCATCTAGCAGAGATGCAACAAACCCACAAGGTAGAAGCACACCAGCTTATGTGATCATGAGGTGTGGATGGAATCAGGTAACAGGCACTAGAAGACATAAAACAAAAACATTTTGTTAAGAATGAGAGGGGTTGCAACAGAGACCAAAAACCCATCAGTAGACAATAGGACTTCACTTTACAGAAGGGTCACAAGGAAGGTGGGGGGTGGGGTGGGGGAAGGAATCAGACAACCAGGGTGAAGTATAGCACTGATGGAACACAGTGTTCCTCTGGTTCTTTTGAGACTTCCTCACGCTGCACTATCATGACCCTAGTCCTGCCCTTCAATTCTCACTGGACCAGAGCATATACACTGGTACAGATGAGTTCACCACACACAGAATCTGGGTCAGATAAACCCCTCAGTAACAGAAATGGGAGTAGCGATATCAGGAGGATAGGGAGTGTGTTAGTCCAGGTAGACTAGAGAAACAAATTCTTAAACACTCATGTGTATAAGAAAAATTTTTAAATAGAAGAGCAAAGGAACATTGAGAAATTATCCCAGCCCAGTCCAAGGTCATAAGTCCAATATTAGCCCATATACCAATCTCTAACGTTCTCTTCAGACTCATGAAGGACAAGCACAGGCCAGTGGGTGCAGACTCTTGTGTATTCAGTGGTGGTAGAAGCATCAGCGCTGGCTGGGGTCTCCCCGTGGCTCCTCCAGTTTCCAGGGCACAGGGTCTATCAGCATGGTGCCACGTGTCTTGTCAGCTGCAATGTCTCCCAGGGAGTGAGCTGAAAGATAGTGTCTCCTGCTTCCATGAAGGAATTACCACATATCCCAGAAGTTTCAGGAGAAGGCCACATTCACATAGAGGTCTCATTGACTATCTCCAGATTGGCAGGCATGACTCCACCGCTATACTCTTAATCCTTAAATTTACACCAAATTAGGTGACTGTCACAGTGGGGGAGGGGGAAGGAATTGCAATGATTGATGCATATCTACCCCCCTTCACCCCCATTCCCTGCATGAACTGCAGAACATTACTTGAAGGGAGACAGTGGTTGGTGTAAGATGTTAAAGCAATAAATGATAATTTATAGAGTTCATGAGGGTGGAGGGAGGGAAAAAAAGAGGAACTGCTATCAAGGGCACAAATTAAAAATAAATGTTTAGAAAATGATGATGGCAACATACTGCATATACTTGAGTATACGCTGACCTGATTATCAGCAGAGGTACCTAACCACCACAAAAACTGCATTAAAAATGTGCGAAAAATGGCTCGTACACGAAGCTCTACGGAATGTACAAATATGCTTGATACAATTGATGTCTGGATTCATCAATTGTGAGAGCCCCCAGTAAGATAGTTAAAAACAAAACAAAACTTTTTAGCCATTAAGGTTAAAAACTTTTTAAAACGTCTTAAATGCTGTAGCCACACGAACATTTATTTAAAGAACAGGGGGTAAGAGAAATCGGCTTTAGAGATTAGTTCAAAATTTTCCATATTCTCATTATCGTCATATATAAACATGTCTGAATTTAACTTAAGAATGCAAAAATGATAAGAACCATTTGCCCAAACTTTTAACAGCACAACACTCAAAGCCTGAACTAAACCATATATAGGACATTAAGCACAAGTTAATAAAACAGTGAGGTAATACTGCATATTGATTAGAATAGGCTGAAATTAAAAGAAAAAACTGAGATGTGAAGTAACAGAAACTAATCCATCCTATTGAAATTTTTATTGTCCCATTGGATTGCTATGAGTTAAAACTAAATCAACAGCACAATAGCAGCAGCCGTACATACTTAAGTCAAAATGATCCAGTAGATGTCTGAAAAATATTATAACATAGTTAAGATTTCTGTCCAAGTTCAAAATCTATTTTCAGGGTCCCATGTGAATTTAAGCTTTAGCTTTGCTATCAGACAAAGAACATTTTACCTTTATTTATAATAGCTTTTGTTAGTTTAAAATATGACAACTTATATTTGGTTTCCTTTTGGACTCATTTTAAGAATAAGTTGTTTCCGTTTTTATTTTCCGTTTTCAATTGGTGCTTTTCTGCTTTTTTTTGTCATTATTGTTTTTTGTTTGTGTGTTGTATTATTTTCTGCATGTGAAATCCAGGAGACGGTACTCAATTATTATTTGCCTAGCGGTATAACAGTGGCCTGGGCTGGGGTGGGGTGAGGGGTGGGAAGCTAACAATGAGTATAAGAGGAAGAAAATGTTCTGAAATTTGACTGATTCACAATTTTCCTTAATATGATTGAATTATTTATATGATATGTGAATTACATGTGAATAAAACCTTAAACAGGAAAAAAAAGTTTCCTGACAGGTTTCTTTCTTTTTTAGAGGAATGGACACAGGACATTACACAAAATCAACTGTAAATTTGTAATATTACTATCTTCCACACTAAAAATCAAGAACACAGTTAAGAAAGATCTTTATTAATCAAGACCAAAGAATTAGAGGAAGATCCTAGCCAACATCTTTTTTTGTTTTGTTTTGTTTTTTTGTGGGCATCACTGCCTCTGGTGATCGTGCCTAACCAACATCTTTAAAGAGACTTTTTGAGAACTTTTTTAGTACCAAAATATTGTAGGACTAGGGAAGGTTGGCTAAGGGGAGGGGAGTTGATCTCAAGGAGGTCCAGAAGGGAAAAAATGTTTTGAAACTGACTGTGGTAACAGTTTTATGATAACTGCTTGCTTGACATGCTTGAACTAGGAATGATATGTCTGGATTAGCTCTTAATAAAATAGTTTGGAGAAAAAAGGATTGTAGAACTAGTGGGGAATATAAGCATGTTGGTTCCAATGCTCCCTTTTATACTGAAAATTGTCTGTGTGTATGTATAGTGATTAGAGACTAAATGGCCACATTATTTCCATTTCATTTGGTTATTTTAGAGTTAGGTTCCACTGCTTTAGCTAACTAACTACACCACAGGTTGACAAGAACCTTAACAAAACTAAAAAAGAACTGTGAGATCTAATTATTATCAGTGAGTTATTGCCAAAAAGGTAAAGGCTCCTAGACAGGGCCTGGGTTCCATGGTTTCATCTTAGCCTTAAAATAGTTCAAATGCCATCTCAAGTACCAGGGAGCAAATGGACAAAAGCCTGAGCAATCTAATCTGCCGGGTTCTCTAGGAAGGCCAGGAGGAGCAGGTTACTAGTGGGGAGATGAATGAGGAACATAGATGTTGGATGGGAGCATTGAGAAAGAAGAGATGGGTACAAGGTGAGCATAAACAAAGGATAGGTGTAGGCATTAGAATACGCTCTCTCCAGACCAAGATAGCAAGTAGAAGAGAACCTTCTCCTTTGTTTTTCCAATTTCTGGCTCCATGGCTCCACAAGACTACTCCAGACTTTTTATCAAAAAGCCTTTGACAAAGGTATTTTCAGAAATTGAAGTTACTGTTTTTACTTATCTCATCTGTTATAAGAATCCAATCACTACTAAATCTGTATAAAAAGAACACATGCTTGTCTGGCTCTTTAAAAGTATCTCAGTTTGTTTCTCATTACTTTTTTCGTTGTAGTATATGCCAAATAAAATTTTGGTTTGTCTCACTATTATAATCTGGTGGTGATTTCCCCCTAGGACAGCAGGTGAATACTATCTAATATGGATATATTAAAGATAACTTGCTAAGCAAAGAAATAGAAGAATCATGTTTTTCTTTTTATTGAAAATTCTTTAAAAAAATTCTATTGTGAATTTAGTGACAGTTTAAAGAACAGATCTGCTTTCCATTCAACAATTCATTTACTTTTTGTTAAACGTCATTAATTGCAATTTCGCAGAGTAACATCAGTTCTCACACTTCCTGTGTTTTTTGTTCCTATTCCTTCTCCTTTTCTACTCCTTCTGAACTTTGTTCTCTCGAAAGCATGGGGTTTTGTAGTAGTAGAAGGCATGAGAAGTGAGATAAATACTTGATTACTATATGGTTTAGCTGCAGCAGAGAGGAGAAAAGTTGCTTCAGGAGTGCCTGGGTGTAAAACAAGTTCCTGATGGAAAAACCCTGCCACATATGCATAAGAATGGGATTGTCTGGGATGAAGGAGAGAAGGTTGAATTTGAGTGTTTTGGAAAGGATTGTGTTTAGGATTATCTGTTGAGGTGACTTACTGGGATATTGATTTCATCTACCTAGTATTGGAAAATTGACATACAAGTGTGATAGAAATGAATATTGAAAATTGTGAATAGAGAGTTTCTAAGGCTGCCATTAGCCTAGGTTTGTTTGGATTCACTAAAAGCAGAGTTTAAAGTTGTTAGGAAGAAGCAAGTTTTTTTGTTTCTTTTTTAAGCCAATGTAGTGGAAGAGGGTTTGGTAAATCTGAGTCTTGTCCAGAGTCTTGTGTGTCAGAACATTTGCATCTGAAAAGACAGGCAGACCCACCAATAACTTCTAAGAGAATAGGAAATTTACCTTTGGGGGGAAAAAAAAAACGGGGAAGAAAGAGACCGTTTACCTTTTAAAATGTAAAACATGGTATTTTCAGTCGCATCTCATGCATGTGAAAGTTGCTCATTCGATAAGACTAAAGAGTCCGAAGAATGGATGCATTTGAGTTATGGTGCCAAGGAAGAAACGATGTACCATGAACCAAAAAAATAAATCTTTTTTGGAAATACAGTTAGACCGTTCCTAAAAGGCAAGGAAAGTAAGACTTTGTCTTATGTATTTGGACATATTATCAGGAGAGATCAGTCCCTGGAAAAGACATCAAGCTTGGTAAAGTAAGTAGTGAAAACCAGGAAGATCCTGAGTAAGATGGATTGATACAGTAGCTACAACTGTGGGCTCAAACTTGGCACAAGATCACTGTAAGTCCAAACTGACTTGATGGCACCATAGTCAGGGTAGATTAGAGAAACAAATTCATAAACACGCATATGTATATAAGGGAGAGTTTTATATAAAGGGTAATTGTACATTAACACATTGGAGATGGATCCAGAGTTCACTCGTGCTTATGGTTTATTGCAGAAAAGCAATTCATTTATGGTTTAATGCAAAAAACCCCAAAAACCTAACAGCTGAAAAAATACCCGGGCACTTAAGTAAGTTGGTAAAAAAAATCTGCTAATGTATTAAGAAAACATCCCAACCCAGCCCAGTCCAAGGTCATAAGTCCGATATTAGCTCATATGTCTGATAACAATCTATCAAATTCTCTTCAGACTCACGAAACACATGCAGTGATGCCAAATGCAGGACGATCAAAGGTCAGAGGGTAGAAAGTCTTTGGTTCCTGTAAACATTTCACTGCTGATGGGTGTCTATATGACTTCTCTGGTTCCCAGGGCTGTATCGGTACGTAGGTCCATGTGGCTTCTCCTCAGGAATATCTCGCAGGAAGTCAGCCTTGTCAGTTAGAGTCTCCAAGGAGAGAGAGAGAGAGAGAGAGAGAGAGAGAGAGAGAGAGAGAGAGAGAGAGAGAGGTATTTTCTGCCTCCAAGAAGGAAAAAACTGGATTTCCCAGAATTTTCAAGAGAAGGTCATGCCCACGTAGAGGTCTCATTGGCTATCTCTAGATTGACAGATAGACTCCACCTCTACACTCTTAATCCTCAAATTGACACCATATTAGATGACTACCACAGACCACCCCATGTCAATTTGACACTTTCACATAACTCTTAGCCATATACAATTTTCAAACAAACAATAATAAAATCTCATCTGTACTCAACAGAATAAGACTAAAATGCATGCAGTTCATTATGTTCCACCCTCATTTAAACATAACATTTTATAATTGATCAAAAGGCTGGAAAAGTCTATGTCTAACAGAGAAGACCTTTTTCTGTGACAAAAAGTTAAAAGGAGTATTGAGAAGCCTGATTTACTCACTATGTGACTACGTGGGTCACCTAATTGAGTACAAGTAGAGGAAAAAAACAATGAAGAGAGGCTGAGTTTGCTTATGTTCCATCGGCACCTGTTGACCTGGACCACAGAGACTAGAGAGAGAAAGAGAAGAGCTGATTTCTAAAATCCATTTGAATAGAATGGCTAGGGTTGAGTTGACCAGGACATGACTACATGAAGAGAAAGGTATAAGCTGATGTATAATGTAAACTGCTGCCGTGTTGATGCATGGCCTGCTCTACACCGGACTTTGCTTATGGATGAATAAATTCAAATTTCCAATTGGAATCACCATTCTTCACATCAAAGAATATGC